>CAUYRH010137553.1:0-53258 GCA_963574655.1 Perodicticus potto | reverse complement strand
CACAGCAACCTCCAATTCCTGGGCTCAAGCGAGTCTCCTGCCTCTGCCTCCCAAGTAGCTGGGACTACAGGCGCCCGCCACAATGCCCAGCCATTTTTTTGGTTGGCAGCCATCATTGTTTGGCGGGCCTGGGCTGGATTCGAACCCGCCAGCTCAGGTGTACGTGGCTGGCACCTTAGCTCGTTGAGCCACAGGCGCTGAGCCTCTAACTGGCTTTTTAAACTTACCTTAATTTCAAGGCTTACCCATGTTGTAGCAGGTATCAGTATTTCAATTCTTTTTATGACCAAATAATTTTCCACATCCATTCATTAGTTGATGGACATTTGATTTGTTTCTATCTTTTTATTTATTTATTTATTGCAGTTTTTGGCCGGGGCTGGTTTGAACCCACCACCTCCGGCATATGGGGCTGGTGTCCTACTCCTTTGAGCCACAGGCACCACCCTGTTTCTATCTTTTTTAAAAAATTATTTATTTTATTTTAGTTTAGTTTTTTGGAGACAGAGTCTCACTTTGTCACCCTTGGTAGTGTGCAATGGCATGTGGCTCAGAGCAACCTCAAACTCTGTACTTAAGCAATTCTCTTGCCTTAGCCTCCTGAGTAGCTGGGACTACAGGCACCCACCACAATGCTGGGTGGGCATTGTTTCAGCAAGCCTGTTGTTTTCAGCAGGCCGGGGCTGGGTTCCAACCCACCAGCCCTGGTGCATATGGCTGGCACCCTACCAACTAAGCTACGGGGGCCTCTAAAAGTAGTTTTTTTAAGTGTATATATTTATGGCATACAACAGGATATTTTGAAATACATAGACATTGTAGAATGACTAAATTGAGTAAGTTAATATATACATTACTTCATATACTTTTTTTTTTTTTTTTTGAGACAGAGCCTCAAGCTGTCACCCTGGATAGAGTGCCGTGGCATCTCAGCTCACAGCAACCTCCAACTCCTGGGCCCAAACGAGTCTCCTGCCTCCGCCTCCCAAGTAGCTGGGACTACAGGAGCCCGCCACAACGCCCGGCCATTTTTTGGTTGCAGCCGTCATTGTTGTTTGGCAGGCCCGGGCTGGATTCGAACCTGCCAGCTCAGGTGTATGTGGCTGGTGCCTTAGCCCGTTGAGCCACAGGCACCGAGCCTTCATATACTTTTTTATTTATTTATTTTTTATTTTTTTATTTTTTTATTTTTTTGAGACAGAGCCTCAAGCTGTCACCCTGGGTAGAGTGCCGTGACATCACAGCTCACAGCAACCTCTAATTCCTTGGCTCAAGTGAGTCTCTTACCTCTGCCTCCCAAGTAGCTGGGACTGCAGGCGCCCACCACAACGCCCGGCCATTTTTTGGTTGCAGCCGTCATTGTTGTTTGGCGGGCCGGGCTGGATTCGAACCCGCCAGCTCAGGTGTACGTGGCTGGCGCCTTAGCCCGCTGAGCCACAGGCGCTGAGCCTCATATACTTTTTTAATAATGAGAACACTTATCTACTCTCCCAGAAATTTCCAGGATTATTTCATTTTTTTAAGACTAGTCATGTGTAACGATGAGAAGTGTGAAGCGTAGAACAAGGTGTGCCATCTTAACTGACTGTTAACAATCAATTGATCCTTACCTATTCTCAATCGATTGCGGTAACTCACTACCTGTGTCCTTATGTTATACAATTTTTACAGGGCTATTATTTTTGAAACTGCTATAAGCATTTGTGTACAGTATTGCATGAAGACACGCTTTTAATACTCTTGGGGATATACTTAGAGTGGGATTGCTGGGTCCTGTGATAGGGCAGAGTTACTCTTAACTGCTGTGTGTCTAATTCCACACGGCATCACTGGCCCTTTAAGGGTCTGTGTCTGCAAGTCAAGAGCTTTACAGACTTAGTTCCTTCAGAGCCTGAGTCCCCAGTTTCCTGCTTGGGCTGGTTGTCACTCGCTTTTAGAGACGGGGAAAGGGGCCTCTGGTCTAATAGTCCAGTAGTCAGCAGTGTTCACCCTGCGCCACATCCCCACCTTGTGCGGTATCTGGTGCCTCCAAGGAGTCTGCGGAGGAGTCTCACTTGATCCTCCTCCACTCTGCTACCTCAGTTGCCTTTCTCAGCTACAGCCGCCTCCTGATTCCTGCGGGGTGGGCCTTTTACTATTCCTTCACTGGCATTTCAGTAGGGTTTTGAGTGGGAGAGGATATAAATACCGACCTTGTTTAACTGGAAGCTGCACTAATTACAAAAAAGTCTGATCATTGCTCTTCTTTGAAAGAGACCAGCTATTTGTCAAAAATTAGTTTAAAGAAAGATGAGGCGAGTGACCTGGAATAGAGCAGTTTTAAGTTGGCTTTTTTTCTTTTTTTTGAGACAGAGCCTCAAGCTGTCACCCTGGATAGAGTGCCCTGGCATCACAGCTCATAGCAACCTCCAATTCCTGGGCTCAAGCGAGTCTCTTGCCTCTGCCTCCCAGGTAGCTGGGACCACAGGTGCCCGCCACAATGCCTGGCCATTTTTTGGTTGTAGCCGTCATTGTTGTTTGGCGGGCCCGGGCTGGATTCGAACCCGCCAGCTCAGGTGTATGTGGCTGGCGCCTTAGCCCGTTGAGCCACAGGTGCCGAGCCTCAATATGCATTTCAAAAGACGAATAGACATCTCAACACTGAAGCAAACTCTCATCTTACAGATACAAGAAAGAGTCAGGCTCATTCTTAGAATCATGTCATCCTAGCTCAGCGCCCATGAGTAGGGCACCAGCCACATACACGAGGCTGGCAGGTTCGAGCCCGGCCCAAGCCTGCTGAACAACAATGACACCTGTGACCAAAAAATAGCCGGGCGTTGTGGCTGACACCTGTAGTCCCAGCTACTCGGGAGGCTGAAGCAACAGAATCGCTTAAGACCAAGAGTTTGAAGTTGCTGGGAGCTGTGAACACCACAGCACTCTACACTGAGGGTGACACAGTGAGACTCTGTTTCCAAAAAAAAAAATGAAATGACTTATTTATAGACAGGACTCATTAACTCTTTGACATAAAAATCATAAAATAATTGGTTAAAAGGTTTTGTCATTTGGCCCAGCGCCCGTAGCTCAGTGGTTACGGGGCCAGCCACATACAACCAGCCTGGGCCTGCTAAATAGCAATGACAACAACAAAAATAGCCAGGTGCTGTGGTGGGCGCCTGTAGTCCCAGCTATCTGGGAGGCTGAGGCAAGAGAATTGCTTAAGTCCAAGAGTTTGAGGTTTATGTGAGCTGTGATACCACAGCACTCTACCAAGGGTACATAGTGAGACTCTGAAAAAAAAAAAAAGTTTCGTCATTTAACTAGCAAGATATATACACCCTATTCTAAGAAGTCCACTTGTTCTGACTCTTTTTTTTTTTTTTTGTTCTGACTCTTGACTGGCTTTATACAACCAAGAAACCAGCAGCTCAGGATAGCAAGAAGTTGGTACTCTGTCTGGAAGGAAGCTTCAAGGGGGAACTCACAGTTGGGAATAGGTGGCCCGTATATTCCTCAAACCTCAGCAAAAATGCAATTTGGGCCTAACTATGTCCTTCTGGGGATGGCCTCTCCCTAGGAAAAAGGCACTCTGGGGACGGTAGGTGAAGGGTGATGGGGGTGCTGTTCCCCATCCCAGCAGCACCTACCTTAGATCTTGCCTCTGACAGAAAAGTGAGTAGAGACTGGGGAACCATGGGCTTTTTTGCTCACAGGAGTCTTTTAGGATGTGGGATCATGACCAACCCTAAACAGAGCCTTTGGTTCTTTGGTGATGGAAGAGTGGAATCATTACCAATAGGAAAGGTGCTGTGACTACACAAATGAAAACGAAAAATATATCACATCTTTTAAGCTGGAATTTGTGTACCTAATTATACATGAAAATTATAAACTTTATGAATTATATAATTTACTTATTGGCGATCCTATAAATGAAGGGTATCATTTAGCAAGTATTTTTTATGAAGCATCTACTAGGACTCAGGCTAGAGAAGTGGAGTAAACATAGATATGATCAGAATGAACTAGAAGATCAGCACCCTTTGAGCAGCCATCACCTGTCTTGTTCTCTGCTGTATTTCTGGGGCCCAGAACAGTGTCTGGCAATTAGTAGCTACTCATGAAATGGTTGTTAAATAAAAAATTGAGACATTCCATGCACTCATGGAATTTACAGGCCAAGTGTGAAACTGCTTGCCATGGCAGAGAGAGGATGGGGCCGGGGTACAGAACTTGGTCCTAGTATAGTCACCAATTTGCTGTAAGACCTGGGGAAGCATCCCTAGCTCTTTAGGTTTGAAGTTACAAATCAGGGTGTTTGATACAATCTTCTCTAAAGAGTTTCTTTAACATTCTGTGATTCTAACATCCCACAATGCTTCTGCTAGAATTTTTTAATAGGCATTTAGTGTCATAAAAGGTACCCGAAATAACAAGATAAAGTTTGTGTTCTTTTGGAGCCTTAACTTTAGTAGTGTTAGATCATTATGCAGACAAATGATGACACGTACATGCAAAATCCCCAAGTACAGGAATGAATGCATGGGGAAGGCATGTTAGTGATCACAGACAATGGAGAATATGTGGGTATGATTCAGGGTCAATTCTTGAGCTCTCATTTAGGAGGAAAAGGGTGTGATATGAGAGACATATGATATCCACTTACCAGCCAGAATACCCCAGAAGTCCACACTGCCCACAGACATCAACCTCAAAGGCATCACTTGAAATCATTAGTCTCTCTAGCAAAAGCATACTAGCTCCATAACCAATTAAACAGTCACGTTCCATTTCTCCAAGACGCAAGCCACCATCACGAGATCGACCTTCAGTGGGTTGCCTTTGAAAAAAGTTATTAGACAAATGGGTTTTATTACATTAAACAAAAAGATGGTATCACATACTTGCAAAGAGCACGAGGCTTGGGAGCAGGGCTTACCTGGATCCAAATCTCTTACTAGACAGTGATCATGAACATGCTGCTTCACCTCATTTGTCAAGGCACAAATGAGCACAAATAAGCATAAAAGGCATAAATAAGCATACCTATGCTACAGAGCTTCAAGTGAGAAAGGATGTAACAACATGTAATATTAATACTAATATATATAAACACAAACACAAGTGCTAACATTACTATTGCCACACTATCACTATTATTAGAATAGTAAAGTTCAAAATCAGGAAACAATGTCTTTGAATATTTTCAGAGATGTCAATTACTCTGTTATTTAAAAGCAGAAAAACTAACCTGAACAGACTGAGGAAATATGGGTGTCTCCATAGTTACGGTCAGGGCTTCAGGATCTGTTAACCCCTGGAATGGATTCTCTATGGTTTATCTATATGCTGGGCTTGAGAATACTTTAAATCGGTAATAATTCAGGACCCAGAGATGAAGGTAAAATTAGAGAATTGTGACAACTTAGGCAACGCCAGATAGGTTGCCCCTCTGAGCACACTCTAAATTATTTTGGGAGAAAAAAAAGTGAGCTCCCTGTCTGGCTTATTTTGGAGTTCTATGTCCTAGAGGTCCCCTTTTAGCAGGGATAAGCCATAAATTTCTTATTTAGTTTATTCCATAGCATCTTTTAATCTTTGTTTTTCTTGCCAGTTTACTAAAGAATTAAGAAGGTGAACATGTGTATATGCCAACACATTCTGAAATTTTAATATTTTTTAAACACTGTGGATAAAAATTGCAATAGGAGATCAAGTAAGTTGGAGATTATTTGTTGAAAGAAAATCTAAACATGAAAGACTTGTAAATATTATAAGTTTAAATGAAGACATTATAATGAAAACTTCACGAGTGAGGACAAATATCTACACGTTTGTATCTGCTGGCAGAACCCATGGGTAGGTGCTCCCTCCACTCGAGCTCCCTGAGCAAGGTAAAGGTGGTCAGACAATATGAATGCAGAATACAATGCTCAGACTTTAAACCAGCTGAGATAACTGACTACAAACAAATGCTCTTTAGGCAGTCTTCATATGGAAGACACAAAAGTAATGACAAAGTAATAACTTCTTTTACACAACAAAGTGAAATATAGGCAATAATTACTTTGACATTTATGTTACTCTGAAATACATAGTTTCTGGATGTTGTAATTGACACGGCAGTTTAGGAGGGAATAGGATTTAGGGCAGAAACACACCTAACCCAAATAAAGTCTCATTGCTGAGGTGATTATTGCGTTAAACACCTCAACTTCTCTTCCTTCTGCTGTAATCTGAAGCCCACATATGTGTATCATTTCAACAGACAGGTGAGCAAATGCTCAGTTTTCAATGGTCAAGGGATGGAGTCATCTAAACCTCTCTCTTGGTTTAAAAAAAAGAAAAAAACCCTAAACACTAGCTGCTTCATTTCCTGCTTCCCGTGTTGTTACATCCAAGTGGTTCTCGGTGAAAGCAGAGAGGGAAGTGGATAGTTACTGAGCATAGCCAACAGATCGCCACTCTATACACTCTATTTTCAAATACCTGACGGTCACCTGCACCCTGTGAAGCGGGTATTGCCATCTCCACTTTATATATGAGAAAAAGTGAAGCTAAGAGAAACTAAGTGGTCTGTCCAAGGCTCATGATAGTGCTAAAAGGTGGAGACAAGCTCACATCAGTGCCTACCTGACTCCAAGGCCTGGGTTTCCTCTCCTAGCCCAGTATGTCAGTACTGACATACTGAGCCGGTACCTCTTTGTCGTGGGGGACATACCTGAAGCATCGCTGGCCTCTACACATAAGTTTATGATGCCATTAACTCCCTCCCCAGCCCCAAGTAGGGACATCTGAAAATGTCTCCAAATGTTATCAAATGTCCTCTGGGAGGCAAAATTGCCTCTGGTTGAGAACTACTAATGTAGACTATGCTTCTCCAACTGGAAAAAGTAGTACTAAGAACAAGTGAAACTCAATATTTCTGATTCTTTCCCAAACATAGTCATCCATTCATCAACACACAGACATTGTGCTTGGAATTACACTGGTGATTGGGGCAGATTGGACCCTACCCCACTAAGGCTTACCCAAATAAGCCTGCAAGTACAGGCGCTTTTATTCTAGTAACATTAGTTTTTTAAAAAGTACAACTGTAGTTTGGGATAATAATGTATGCATGTGTGTTCAAATGGGTGCATGCAGGTATACTGGTATGTGTGTGGGTATAGATGTATGTACGTTATTATATATGTGAACCTTTCTGAATAGAATCATATTTGCAAACATTTACACAGTAGTTCACTGACAAAACCTACGGTAGGTTTGTTCTTGTACCTATGAAATAATTTTTAAGTGGCTGCTAAATTTTTATATTAATCACACATGCAGATTTTTTCTTAACACCTAATACTCAAAATTTTGACGTTTCTAGAAAACAGAAACTTTATTGAGTCTGAATTTTACTCTAGCTGGAAAGTAAAGGTAGACACGACGGCATTATAAATTCTTTTTGTAAATGCTCTTCTCTTACCTGGTAAGGACAGCTCGTGGGCCCCGGGCCCGGGCATGCATTTTATCCAGCACCATGTGTTTCAGTTTCTGATAGTACACAGGGCCGAAATAGATGTACGCTTCTAAGGGCTCACTGAAAGAAAGGTTGGTATTTTGGATTAAGCAACTAAAATTGGGCTAACAAGAGATAACCATAAAGAGGTTTATGACTGAGTGGATGAAAATTATTTGCCAGTCTGTAGTGAATGAAAAGGCCAGGTCTGAAAATATAAAAGTACCATAGCTATGTTAAAAGATCAATGTTTTATAGAGAAATAAGCATTTAAACAGTATATGTAGGATGATCCCCTCCTTTGTGGCTACCACCCTAGTAGGCCACCATCCTTTCCTGCCTGGGCTACCACAGATGATCTTCTAATTGGTCTCCCTGCTCGTACTCTTATCTTTTAACAGTCTATTACTCACATATTACTCACAAGCCAGGGTGAATCTGTCTAAAATGTAACTCACAACGGGTCATTCTCCTGCTCTCAACTACCCCATGTTTTCTCATCACATTCAGAGTCTGTATTGCTAAAGGTTTTGTAGCATGGCCATATGGCCAAATAGAACCCACCCACCTCACACTCATTTCCTATTCCCTCTTCCTGTCACTCACTCTACTCCAGCAACACTGACCTTGCTTCTCAAATGCAGCAAGCCTGTCTCTGCCTCAGAGCCTTTGCACTTACAGTTTCCACTGCCTGAAATCTTCCACCAGGTATTCACATGACTTTGTCAAACATTTCAACTTGCAGAGAGACTTGCTCTGATCACCTTATCTAAGGGAGTCCTTGTCCCCCCTCAGCATTGCCACTCCCCTAACTTCACCCTTCAGTGCACTTACCACCCTTTGGTATCTATAGTTACCATTTCTCTGATTATTGCTCACATCTGTGCCTATCTGACTCCTATCTTCCCCATGAGAAGTAAACTCTGCAAGGATAAATACTTAGTTTCCTCCAGCACCTATGACCCTGCCTGGCACATAACTGGTGCTCAATAAATAAAAGATTTAATGAATCTTTAGAAAAACTACAGTAAGGGCTTAAAAAGAAAGTGAATATACAAATGCTTTGATAGAAGAAATATTTTTTTGTAAGTCTGGATAAAGAACAACTAGGGGACTGATGCCTTTAAAAAATCTTTTTTAACTGCCTCAGCATTTCCTTCCTCAAAGGAAAAGAAGCACCTACAAATTGCCATTTAATCCATACAATAATTCAGGGAGGGAGAACTGTCATCCCCGTTTTGAAGATGAACAAACAGGCATAGAGGGCCGTGGAGGTTAGCTAAGAGCTGGCGAGTGAAGCAGCAGAAGTTCAAATCCAGTGTTACACTGGCCAATCTTGAAACGAGTAAATTTTGGGTTACAGTATGATGAAAGAGTGAAATGAGGAAAGGAACAGACATACCAGAGAAGCAAATAAAACCACTCCACCCCTGCTTGCTCAGCATATCTGAATGGACTCTCAGCATCACTAGCAAAGGCTTTCTGCAGTGATCAAGCCATTCTGCTGGCTTACGCATAATCGGATTCTTGGAAAAAGCAAAGTAGAGTGAAAGGCACAATGAGGAGGGTGTCAAGAGTCCCTGTTCTTGTCTCTGTTCTGTCACATAGTAACTACATGACCTCTCTAGCTCAGGGTTCTTAGTTGTACAACAAAGATGTCAGAACAGGTTCTTTCAAACTCTAATAGAGAACGATTGTAGGGTAAAATTTATCAAACTCTGTTACCCAATGCCATGAACAACAGAATAAAGCCATATGCAATTTTTCCTTCTACCTATGCTTAAGAATGAACAAGGGGGCTTAACACCCATAGTTCAGTGAGTAAGGCGCCAGCCACATACACTGAGGCTGGTGGGTTCGAGCCTGGCCAGGGTATGCTAAAGAACAATGATAACTGCCACCACAAAAATAGCTGGGTGTATTGGTGGGCACCTGTAGTCACAGCTACTTGGGAGGCTGAGGCAAGAGAATTGCTTAAGCCCAAGCATTTGAGGTTGCTGTGAGCTGTGATGCCACGGGACTCTACCAAGGGGGACACAGTGAGACACTTGTCTCAACAACAACAAAGAAAGGATCAACAAGGGATGAAACCTGTTATATAAATATGTTTGCAGGCCCTCTGGAATTTCCAACTAACAAGCAGTGCTTTTCAATCTTTGCCAATGTAATAAATGACAAATGAAAACTCTAGCAGGGGGTAGGTAGGCCTAAGGAAAGCAGTGTGGATGGGGACATAGACCACCTCTGTCCGCAGCAAGCAGAATATACCCATCCAACCTTCCAGGACAGTTAGTTCAAGAAGGTCCACCAAATTGCCCCTGAGATTTTGCACGCTTTCTGGTCAACATCTGCATTATTTCTGGGTGGAGAAATGAAGACTAAGATGATCAATTAGGCAATGAAAACTGTGTCTTTTCCTGTAACATGATTTTCAGTAACATTTCAAGTATGATACAACTGAAGAAATCCATAATACTATGATCTGGAAAAATTATTAAAAAAAACACTCTATAATTCTAAAAGATACAGATTTTAACTATTTTAATCATACCTGGAAGTCTACTTGCCACACTAAAATCAAGCTCTGTCCTCACACATGCTTTCATGCTGAGTTTCACTTGTGCTCAAGTGGCTTAAAACCTCTGAAGAAGAGTATAAACTATGTCCTAGAGTTTTACCTGGCACAAACACTTAAGTGTGTCTTAATTTAAGTAACTGATTTAATCCTTTAAAAGCACATGTGATTCAAGTTTCTAAAGCTTGTTGTTCATGTTAATTTCAGAGACCTTTGTTTCCCACCGGATAATAGGAAGATCCCACGCTCTGCCTGGGTGACCTGGCTCCTCCCCTTCTCCAGCTTTACCTCAGGTTGCCAGCAAGGTCTCTTCTCTACACTATAGCCAAGCTAGCCTCTTTCAGCTCCCTGAACTTCTCAACCTCTTTCCCTGGCAAGGTGTTAAACATACTTTTCCTCAGCATAAATACTCTTCAAATGGCCTATATCCTTCTCATACTTCACATCTCAGCTTAAAGACCCACTTCCTCACAGGGGTCATCTAACCTATTCTTAGTCTTCATTTTGGTGAAAGCTATTTGTACTTAAAATTTTTTGTCTGCATTCCTTCATGTATCAAGTATTTATATAGCACTTTCTGTGTGTCAGGTCCTGTGCTAGGTAGGCACTGGAAATAGAAAAGTAAACAAAACAGACCAGACTTGCGACAATAGTATTATATAGTATTATTACATAGTATATTTGATAACAAGGAGTGCTACAGATAAAAATAAAGCAGGAAATGGGCAGTACTGGGTTAAAATTTTAAATTAGGCAGACATGGCAGGCCTAATTGAAAAGTTACCTCTGTCTGCTATTTTTTAATGTCTAGTGACACACTTAAATGGTCAGCTCCATGGGTCAGGGACTATGTTTACTATATTACTGGTATATACTCAGTGCCTGGCACATATTAGATAGGTATTTAATACATCTTTAGTGAAAAAATACACAAATGCTAGGATTTGGGCTATCTGTCAAAGCATTAATTATCTGATACTCATCATCTGAATGCAGAGAATGTTCAACAGTTAAGGTAAACCTTTGCTTTATATACAACTGATGTGTTCCTTAGAAGTAGGATAGAAGTCATTTTGGTAACTTAAATCTTTTTACTTTTAAAAATTATAGCCATACCAGTATAAACAGCACTCCTCAATTTATCAGTTTTCTAAATCTGGATTTTTTGATGAGATTTCCTAAAAAAATAAAGCTTTACTCCTTAAAGCTTAACCCTTAATGCTTACACCTCAAGGTATACTTAAGGTATACTTCTTGAGGAGTGTATCTTTGGGGATCTTACCTCCTATCCTAATAAAACCATTCTTTTTCTTCAAAATGGCTCAATTGCACACTTACCCTGTGATGCCAGATGTCACGTAGTCTTTCCCCAAGTAGTTGTAACCATGGCGAACGAGGTCTTCACACACGTCCTTCACTTTACTCCCTCCAAATGCAGTGCCATAGTGGAACCGGCCGTCCAACACACCAGCCTTGCCAGCCAGCAGCTCGATTAACTTCCCCACCTATTAGATGTGAACAAATTATACTGAGTATCTCCCTGTGGCATAGGATTCTCCTTGCCGATTTATCTCTGGCTCCCCCCGCCCCCCAAAATATGAGACTACCACTATTAATAATAGTGATAAATTAATAGCAGCAATATTTATTGATCCTTTGCTGTGCAACAGGCTTTCTTGACAAAGCCTGACATGTATGATCTAATTTTATACCTCTCAATCCCCCTGTGAAGTAGATATTACTATTTCCTCATTTTACAGATGGGGGAGATGAAGCAAGTGGTCTAAGGCCACACAGCTAGTCAGAGGTGGAGCCAGGACTGCAAAGAATATGCAATGAAAGAGAGATCCACTGTGGTTTGAGACGAGGGGTTCTCTTTGCTGAAGGGTAAATTCATCACTCAGAAGACTCTGCTCTGGAAGGGAAGTGCAGACATGTTCCTCATTTTCTCTGTAGAGGAGAGTGGCCTAGAATTGTTGGGGGCTAGGACCTGTTTATTTGGCAAGGGGCCAAAGGGCTCTTCCTAAAATCAGCTTCAAGGTCCCATCATGTCCACTCACTATAAGCAAACTAACTGCCTGCTTTCTTTCTTACAGGTAGCATCTCTGAAAAATCTAAAGGTAACTGACCGTCATTCGAGATGGGAAGCCATGTGGATTCATTATGATGTCCGGACAGATGCCAGAATCACAAAATGGCATGTCTTCCTGGGGGACAATCAAGCCACAAACACCTGGGGGAGAGAAGATTTCATGCCACGTAAAGCAAATTTGAAGAGAGGAAGAATACAGTAGTTAACTGGGATCTCCCTGCTGCTATCTCTATTTCCACTGCTTTAAAACATTCCCCATGGTATCAAGAGTAACAAAAGCAATTTTCAACAATCCTGCTAGACAAACAGTTCAAATATGACTCTCCTTGCATAAAGGCACTGCAGCCTATGGACTGTCCTGCTGGCATGACACACAATGGTGCTGTTGGGCTACTTGCCCACCCTCCTGTGTCATGGAGACTGAAGAGTAGACGCGTCACCAGGTCCTGGGGCTGTCGATGTCCCTGAAGCTTTACGTCAATAGTAGTTTTGGTCCTCATCAGCTAAGTTTGTGATCTGCTAGGTTCTAAACCCAAATTACAGGAATCAAGTTTTCTGACTAACAAACACAGAAGTGATCGAATGAGAGGTGAGCTTAAAACACAGACTTAAAAAAACAGTGACAAAATGTACTCTGGGTGTAACTGATGTGCTAATAGGTCTACCTATTGGTTGCAGAGCTCTGGCTGGTTGGCTGATTTTTGCCAGGGCTTCCATGGCTGAATCTAAATTGCCTGAAGGAATTTTAATTCCTATAGCTTACAGCACATTTGAAAAGTGATCTTTGATTGAACTTGTAAAGTTGAACAAGAAAATTAAATGCCAAATCACTCTTAAAAAGAAGCTAGAATTAGAAATGGAATTCTAAGAATGAAAATAGAACAAAATCCTACCAAACTCTATATACTGATATGCTCTCACATTAACTGTACTTTATTACTCCCTTAATATTATTCTAACCTGTAAGAGATTTTGTTGCCAAATAGTTTTTAATTCCTCTGACTTATTTTTCTTGGAAGGAGGAGCAGGAGTAGAATTTAGATTAATTAACTAAAAATCTCTACTATTTACAATCAGAAAACTAGTGAACAATAGCATTGGAGTAAGAAAGAAATGGTTTTCTATCTGTAGTAAGATAAAATTTCTTTTCCTTGTTATTAACCATCTGTACCTATTGAAAAGAAACCACTCAAATTTTTCATTCCTCAGTTTAACTTTTACATAATTCCTCAAACTACTTTAAAATAAAATTTTTGTGATTTGTCATAATCACCAATAGCCCAAGTCTAAAGGAAAAGAATGCCATTTGCCTATTTAATATCAGTTACTAACAGTCTGATGTCTAGTGGTTGCCTGCAATATGGTTATTAGGTTTGTGAAGCTGAATTCTAGAGCATGTAGCTACTTTAATTGGCTTTTTACTTGAAATGATATTGTTTATTATAAAGAATTTATGCTTTCCTACGGGAAGAACAGAAGCAATCATTCAGTTCACTTATTTCAAATTCAGCTACGACGTGTTAGAATTTAAATCAAGCAGAGTTTGTGGCCCTTCTTTCTTCCCTCCAAAAATCCATCTTATCCACACTGAAATTATGTGACAAAACCCTAGGGTTACTGGGAAATCTACTCTGAAAGACATCAAATTGTAAATCTAGGTGCACCGACAACAACATTGTTTATTTAGCAGTGAACAAAATGTTAAAACGTCAATTCCTAAAAGGGCCTGTCCTGGGACCGGCTCGGGTTAGAATGCAATTTTGGCTGGTAAGGAGAGGAGATGGAAGGTTCAACTACACCCCTTAAAAACAAAACTAAAGAAAAACCTCGGCACCCCTTAAGCTGCAGGTCACAGGGGGATGCCAGCATCTGCTCAGGAGGAAGCTGCGGATCCACCCTCCAACCAGAGAAGGTGGAAGTGAGGGGCAGGAGGTACAGAAACTGACCAAGGAAGCGTGACGTACTTCTATTGGAGGAGGGTCCAGAGAGAGATGACTTGTATTTTGTGTTTTTAGTTTTAATTGACATGTTTTATCAAGGAAATTCAACTTTATTACATTATTAAAATGAAAAAAAATGCTCGTTCCCCCCAAATGTGAAATCACTAATAACTTTGCTTGAAATCTGATTAATATTTAGTACAGAGCTTCCTTTTTGAGAAGTTTCCTTATCAGAACTTTTCTGATATTTTGTTAAAAAGTGCATGTAAGTATTTCAGATTGTATATGAAGTCAGTACATTGTGCCCCATGATTGCACCAATGTACACAATTATGATTTAATAAAAAAAAAAAAAAGTGCGTGTAAGTAGCTTTTGAATTTTTTTCATTCTTTTATAGGAACTGCTTTGACTATATCTGAACCAAGGGCACCTGTAAGCCAAAAATTAAATCTTAGCTAACTTAAAATTACTTTAGGCTCTGAAAACCCTTTTATATGCCAAGATGGTTCCCATAGCAGACAGCCCTGTGTTGTTTGTTTTGTGTGAAAGTGAATGATAAAAGATCCATGAAATCGACACAGAAAGCCAGAACAGCAGAAAGAACTGAGGGCTCTCCATCACTGCGGCTTCTACCCTCTGCTGACTTGTGGAACAATGGACGCTACACATCCAACTGCAGATCTGACACAGCTGTGCATTTCATTAGATGAAGAGCACTAGTGACACAAGTAAATAATTAACTTATTCTGGTCCGCTGACTGTGCTTATGAGACCAGTCATAGCTGACAGATTTTAATACAAGTTAACACAAAGAGACCATAATGAGCTTAGAAGTTAAAACAAAATATTTAGACAGAATTTGATGATCTCGAATCTCAAATTAGACAGATGATTTTTAAAAGTTTGTATTTTACTGAATTCATTAAGGGTACAAGGGAGTTCTCAATCTTAGCACCAGACTTTTCTTTTCTTAACGCTATTTTTACTGTTTCAGAATTATTCAAATCCTTATTCAAAGTGGGAAGGTTCCTTTTCTTGTTTTCAAATGACAAATTTAGAACTGTGTTTTCTCCAGGGAAAGAGGCATAAAGTCCATTCTGATAGTTAGAAGTTTTAAAAGTTATGGTCATTTTCCTTTAATACTGGTTTAAAAATGTAAATGATATGCAATATGCGTCAGTGTGTTAACACTCCCCTGGATCCTTGAAAAGAGGATGGACTACAAATAAACCATATCTAATGGAAGCTGTTATGAAACAATTACTGATTCATACCTTAAGTGCTTACACAGCATTTCAGATTTTAAAATAAAATTTCATCCTCTGGCTCATGCTGGAGTCTCAACCTCAGTGTTTATAGCACAACCTCCTGGCAGTAAAATGCAAATACACCAGTTTAACATGCCCAGGATCACTTAATGTACTCATGGGGCAACTTGGAATTAGACCACAGACTATACTGTAGAAATTTTAACAAATGCAAACAGGTAATAAGGAAAAACTGCAATCCCAGAAAGTGAGGGGAGAAAAGCTGCAGACATCCATTCAATGAAACATTATCCCATCACTATCAATCAATTTCAAGTTGCAAAGAGGAAGAATTTAGGGAGTCTTAGAAGGCTGACTGCCAGTCCATTCAGGAAAGGCAAATCCAGGCCTGGCATCCACAGTTCCATGTGTCATGTCCCAGACATTGCAGTCTCCTATACCAAATTGTTATTTCCATTTTCCTGGCTTCACAGAACACAGAAACTATTTACGAATAGGTTTACTCAGCAAAAGTCCTGTTAATCTCATGAATCATTTGACTTTCCCAAAAAGTATTTCCAATGATAAAGAACAACTGACTGACTTAATCAAAAAAAATTTTTGGCCTTTTAAAAGTACTTGTTTCAGTGTATTGGCTGTGTGTAATGGGCTAGTTTAAATCAAACAAAAAAAGATAAAAGGTAAGAACATAGGGGGAAAAGGTAAGGAAAAATTAAAGGATTCCAGTACCATATTGAAGATAGGAAAGCAAATGACAACTGCAGAAGACAACTATAATAACATCTTTAGTTCAAGAACTATTTTTAATGTGATTTCAATGTGTTGAAACCTTATTAGTAAAATGGTTTTTGATTTTGTTGGTGGCTAGGTCTCATTTTAATATCAACCAGCTTTAATTTTTTATTTTAAAATTTTTATTGAGCAAGTATACTTTCTACGTATAACCAAAAGAACAAACAAACAAAAAAACCCACATGCTAATGCTCTAAAAGTCTAAACGGCGTGGAGCACATCTGGCAGTAAGGTATGCTGAAATAATACTAATTAGAGTCTAAATTATCTCTTTTACTTTCTGTAGATACTTAACTGTGAGACAAGGCTATTTATTCTGCATTAACACTTTGCACTGAATGAAGGGTGAAATGATGCTGTGATTTTTCTCTAGCAGTCGCAGAACGAGAGGGCTGTGTTTAGTAGAGTGAACACTATCGATGCTTAGTATTAATGAGGTTTATAAATGAAGGGGAATGCCATCTGCAAAGAGTTCATCACCCCTTGGACCCGCAGACTTATGTAGGGCAGGCTATCAAGGAATCAGGTGACCTTAATTTGACTCAGAGCTGTTCAACTGATATTGTGGCACCTTGGGGGTGTGGGGAAAGCACCACTTTCTGGTGAGCCTTAGTTGTTTGGTCTTTGTAACAGGAATAATTAGCACCTATCTCATGAGGCAATTGCGTTAGAAGAACAGATGAGCTAATGTCTGAGAGGTACTTTAAGGTTCTTAGAGAAAGGCTGCATCTAAATACAAGGAATTATTATTATATAAGAAACCTAATTACTCTCAGCAGGAAGCAAACTAACAAAGCAAAGGAGACCAACTTAATGAATAGAAGGAGCAGTTGCAGTTGCACTAACTTTGGCTGAAGAGACCAGAAGAAGCTCACTCCTTCATGGATTGTTCAGGTCATTTAACATTACCAAGACCCTGTTCCTGATAACTTTAGACCTTCATGAAGGGCAAGAGGCTGCAGATTTCTAGCAAGAAGTAATTTACTGCTGATGAATACGGTGTAAATGGGGCCAAAGAAGCAGCAGGAATGCTTTCAAGTTTGACTATTTCTATTAAGAAATGGTTTGCTTTGCATAAACTCATCTCAATAAGCCTTTATACATTCAGAAATAAAAATCTCTAAATCAAAACATGAAGGCTAACACAGGTGATTACTCCTTTCTTTCCTTTCCCCTTTCCAGCTATCAAATTAACCTTCTTTTAGTTTTCACACTACCACCTTAAATAATCCTACAGGGGGAGGGGAGTAGACAAAAACTGTTGAATCATATGAGCTTTGTTCTGTTGTTGAATCATTTCCAGATCTATCACATCACTTGCCATATCCTGGTTGACATAATTTTAATTCGGCTCTTCCTTACATGTTAACAGATAAATAATGCATAAGAAATCTTGATTAGCTTTCTTATTAAAACATCACTCTAAATGAGAGGAGGCGCTAGAAGACAATACAGTTTTTACACGGCTTTCCCATGAGCAGTTGAATGGTTTGATGTGATAAATTTGCATAGTCTGAAGCACACAAAAGGCTGATTAATTGAAACCCTTACAATGCTTCTGGAAGCAGCTATTGTAAAACAATAACCATAGGAACTTTACAAAATACACACAGCTGAATGTGTCAAGAGCTTAATAAAATGTGTTGAGGCTACACTATTTGGAAACAGAATTGGAGATTTTTATTCTGGGCCATAAAACACTAAATACCCTAATTTCAAAGCTTTAGTTGGATATTTACTGAAAGGTCAGAGGGTTACTGGCTAGCTATTGAAACCAAAATTTGTTCTTAAAAAGGTAAATTCAATAAAATTTTCTTACATTTAGGTGTCTTTGTAGGCAAAAGAATCCTGATTACTACATGTAACATTGAAGTATAGTTGATGGAATTTTTTTCTGGACCCAGACTCTAATGGATAGCTTGGCATCATATACCTTTCGTTGAGAATCATACTGTTAGCCCCAGCAGCCCTCTTCTCTCCTCCCACTTGGAAACTTCCATTCAAGCAGGATCAAGCAAAGTAGGGAGCCAAAGATATCCAGACTGTTTGAAGCTTCAGACTGGCAGAGGGGATTTTAGACAGTCTCAAGTGCTACATGAGTACAAGATGTTATTATTATTACTTTGTACCTGAGTCTTTTCACTCTCAATTTTAGAAAACATAATACAGAAAAAAGAAATAACAAATGAAGATCTAACAAAACCAAAGTTTTTAATCAAAACTTGTTTAATAAACTTTTTTCTTGGCATTTCCACTGCACATGAATTAATATTTTCTTACTTCCCATGACCTCCTTTTACCTACTGTAAAAGGATTCTTTAATGTGTTAGGAAGTCAAGGTAGGTTTCCTTTTCTTCTAAGAAACATTTAATCAAAATCTTAATAAATAAATCTGGTAGGTTACTGAATAACTTTTATTATGGCAAACTGGAAGCAAGTTACCTAATAATGGAACTTTTTTGGAATAAGAGTGGGTCATCTTCCAAATGATTTTATCTGGATATATGTTAATCCTTATCAAACAAAGATAGATACACTGACCATTAAATGAAAAAAGTACATTTGAATAAGACTAGACTTCTATTTTAAGAGAAAGGTTGAGTTTACTTCATTTAAATTAGCTGTCTGGTCCTTAAGGAATTAGGGGGAGATACTGAGGAGTGTATGCCATTATCTCAGATTTGCAGTTATTAAAAAGCTTCTGTTTGCCAGGACAAACACTCTTGCTCAAATACAGTTTTTCCTCTCCTTAGGAATACTGTTTGGTATTGATGCCTGATTGTGTGATCTACAGAAGCTTTGTTGGAGGTGCTAATCCTTTTTCACATGAGAGACTGAGAAATGTTCTTTCAGGGAAGTGATATATTGCTTTTTTTTTTTTCTCTTCACATCAAAGGAGTCTACTTTTTTCTCCTACATTGTGAATGGCAGCAAAAGTAAGAGAAAATCTGGAAATATAATAATTTGGTTTGCTGGAAATGAAATTTGAGAATTCCTCAGACTGGCACACATTTTTGTTAAAGAATTTTAAAAAGGAATAGGAAATCTTCCAATAGAAAACAAGGACCAAGATAAAAATATTTGCCATTAAAAAGTTCCCTCTGTTAGAATTTATATTGAAGTTAAAGAGGCTTATATCTAAGTTATTCTGATTTTAATAGAAAGTTTATTTCCAAACATAATTCCAATCAGTATTATATGTGAATGTCTCTCTTCCTAGTCTTAACTCTATAAAACTGACCAGAATAAAAAGAGAAAACAGAACATTCCAGATTCATGTTCAGCTCTATTTCCCCTTTGGAACATCATGGCTTCACTTTAAAGGATCTAGACGTCTAAAACACCTGGGATAGAAGATCGAGATGTCAAGGTTTACATACTACTTCTCAAATAAATTCAAAGCAAAACTAAACAAACTTTCCTGACTCTGAAGATAAATACAACAAATTCGCAACTTTGATATATAGCCATATATACCTCATCTTTGCCAGTGTTTTGCATACTACTAAAGGATGAATGGCTGTAGAGATTCTTGATCAAATGCTTGGCTCTTCAGGGTGGAGCTGATTCACTGGACATTTACTGGTAATATACATAACTGATTTCACAAAGACCCAAAGGAGAGCTGTACTTCATTACGATTCTTTGAATGTCTCATTAGAAGACTGTATTGAAATTCCCTTATTTCAAAGTATGCTGTCAGTGAATCTGGCCTGCTTCTGAGCCTAGAGTAGTCTTTATGTTAATTGTGACACCAACTTCTTTATAAAACAACTTCCTTTCTCAACACTTGGCTCTCTCAGTTTAACCACCCCCTATCTGGATGTTGCAAAAGGTGCTGGTGCTGGTGCTTACTGAGTCTGTCCCCTCCGTGACTGGTGACTCACTTTCACTTTACCAACTGCATTCAGTCTTTGCTCATCACACTGCACTGACCTGACTCCAACTACTGAGCATCGCTTCTCTAATGCCAGTTTACTCACTCATCCTGCCCCCTTCACTCTTTTGCACCAGCTCTTTTATCACATACAGCATTATGACCACCCGTTTAGCTTCTCTTCACATTTGTCTGTGTAGTTACTAATTAGCCTTTGAAGTGATCAGGCTTGAGTGGGATAGACGCTCCATGAAACCAAATTTTTAAGCCTCCTCTAAATGTTACAGAGGATATTTTAAGAGGCACCAAGCATGGAAATATCATCTACACACCATGCATGTACAAAAAGAATCCTGAATAAAAGCTCTGTTGAACTAACAAAAAAAAAAAAAGACAAAATCAGGTAATCTTCAGGGACATGTTATTTTCTAAAGACCAAGAACAACAAATTTAATGCTCCAAATGAAGAGAGAAAAAGGACATATAAAACAGTACTCTAAATCAAAATAATTTTTAAATTTTCTCATACAGAATACATATGTGTCAACTTGCAGATTATGGTATAAAGGAAAAGACAGGGTTTCCAATTCTATTATACATTTCAAGAGTGAAAACTAAGTTGAACTAACCACTGCTGTTACTCTGGTCTGTGTTGATGTGACATATAGACTCTGAAAATTCACAACACTTTGACATTTTTTTCCCTAATTGTATCACTTTTTTATTTTGTATTAAATCATAACTATGTATATTAATGCATTTATGGGGTACAATGTGCTGATTTTATATACAATTTGGAATGCTTACATCAAACTGGTTAACATGGCCTTCACTCTTCAACATTTTTATTAGCTTATGTCATGACAAATACAACTAGCATAACTGATGCTGTGGACTATATTCTCTGTTTCATTCATATTTTACTTTTAAGCCTGATCCAGTTTCTCCTTGAGTCCCACACTAAGGTTGGGGTACTGTGTGGCTCCCTACAGACACCTGCCAGCTGGGCTCCCTGCAAATGAAGGTTCCAGAGAAACTAGCTATAACTCCTTCAAGTGCCCCTCTTTTTTTGGCTTTAATTATCATATCTAGCCAGATGAACTGGGAGAATGGTCAAAGTTCTTTTATATCTATCTGAATTCTTGATAGATTCTGAATTTTAATCAAGGCTACTAAAACTTCCAGAAGACCAAATGCAGAAGGAGCATGGGGAGTGCTTCACGAGTGTTTTACAACTGTATTTCAAAAGTTTGGCAGGCTTTTCTGGAACAAGGTTTGTGTGCATAGAATTTATTCTGGATTGGTGGCAGGTGGCATATCCAGGAAGAATAGGAATTTTGAGAGGATGCTCATTTTAAGGAGGAACCAGAAAATAATAAGTACTGGAGTTTAGTCTCAGGAAAGTCTATGCCTCTTCAAAGGAGAAATCTCTAGAATATGGCAATCCCTGGGGCAGGGTGATAATGACTCCTCAATTTTTTCTTTCACCCAAATTTCTCCCTGGAGCTTTATAGACTCCATATCCAACTGTCTGCTCAGTCTCTTCGCTTGGAGTCTAATAGGCGTCTCAAATCTGAGGCCCAAACTCTTGACCTCTGCCCTTGCCTAACTCCCGAAAACTATTCCTTCCCTAGTCTTTCCCATCTTGGTAAACAGCATTACCAGTTGCTCAGGCCATAAACCTCATCCTTAATTTCTATCTTTTCCTCTCCCAACAACCAAGCCATCGGAAATTCCTGTTGGCTCTATCTCTAGAGAACATCCAGAAACCATTCACTTCTCTCTAACTTCCCACTGCTGCTGTCCTACTCTAAGCCACCACTATTTGGCCTGGACCACTGGAATGATCTCCCTGCCTCCCTCCTTGCCCTCTTTATCTACTGTTTATACAGAATACAGCTCTTAAAGATGTAAGGTAGATTTTTGTCACTCCCTTGCTCATACTCATGACTAAGGTTTGTATGTCCTGTCCCCACCAAAACTCTTCTTGAGATTTAATTGATGCGGGGTCTTTAAGAGGTGATTAGGTCATAAGGTTTCCACCTTCATGAATGGATTAATGCCACCATCACAGGAGTGGTTTAGATAGTGCAAGAGTGGTGAGCTCTCTTGCCCTTCTGTCTATCTACCATGGGCTGACCCTCACCAGCATGAGCCATGCTCTTAGACTTCTACGCCTCTAGAAATATAAGACAAATAAGCTTTTCTGTATAAACTACCTAGTTAGTGGTATACTGTGATAGCAACACAAAACAAACTGAGACACTGACCATCCAACTGTCTTATTGGTTCTCAGTTTATTTAGAATGAAATCCAAGCTCCTTCTTTTGGCCACAAAACTTTATAGGATGTGCCCCATCCTATTTTTCTCACAAAATCTCATACACTGCCCTTTCCAAGGCATACATATGTGCCTGCCAGACTGGCCTCTTTTTTCTGTTCCTTGAATATACTAAGCTCATTCACACCTCAGAGCTTTTACCATAATGCTTCTCTCTGCCTAGAATTTAATTCTCTCTGACTGTTACTTTGCTGGCTCCTTTACATTCTTCAGGTCTCAGCTTCAATGTTACTTCCTTCAAGAGCTCATTCCTGATCATCAATCTGAATTACCACCCCAGCCCCTCCGAACCAGCCACTCTTTTACATCATTCTTCATATACGGCACTTATTATTAACTTAAATTACTGTGTTTATATTTTTGTTTACTTCTTTTCTGTTTCCTCCCCCAACATAACCTTTCTGTCTGTCTTGTTTATCCCTGTATTTCCAGTATCTAGAACAGTGCCTGGTACACAGTAAAAGCTCTACAAGTAGATGAATTAATCAATAATGTAAGCACTAGAGAGATCCTCCATCATCTCAAGTCAATGGGACACAAAGTTGCTTTGTGACTGGTGCCACAATATACAAGGATTAAAACCGCAATCTCTGTGGCCTCTTTCTTTTCTTTTGTTCTCTTTATTTCAGTTCACTAACAAGTTCATTGATTTGCTCTTCTCTGCTGCCCCCCATTTTTTTTCACATCTTTTTCAAAGCCTCCTAAGTCCAAATCCCATTTAGTCTCTGAAGCCTTCCTTTACTGCCTGCCCAGTAAGAAAAGACCTGGGACAGACCCAATAGCAGCTGACACTTACTGCCTGCTCCCCGTGCTGCATTCCCTATGTTCACTGTTTTCTACACACACCAGTAACAATACCTAGGAAAATGTCTTTCTTTCAAAGACAAGGAAACCAAGGCACAGAAGGACAAAATAGCTCACCTTCTTAGAGCTCAAGACCTTTGCCTATCTGTTATACTTTTGCTTAACTTGATGACTTTCTTTAAATGCTGAACAGAGGGGTGGCCATCCAGTAGGGGCCACTGGACAGGGCAGGAATAACAGCAGTAAATTATAGAATGTGCACTTCAGACTCAAGATGACCATCTGAGTGTTGCTACTACAGAACAGGTTTCCTCAGAAAGCAGTAAAGGCCTCCCTTTATAGGCCACAATCAGTGTGGAAAATCATCTGCCAAGGACAATCTAAAAAATCCTCTTTTAAAAAATTTTTTCTTTCAAATTAATATGAGGGTGTAAATTTTTAGGTTCCAAAGCTCTCTTATACAAGAAGATGAATTTAGATCAGACTTCTAAATGGCCATTTCACACGCTAAGATGCTGCTCCTATTTACAATAAACTCTAAACTTCTCTATCATTAATGGTCTTTTCCATATAGTTTAATATTTAACTGTGTAACCCTCTATATCTACCTTTTTGCTTTGACAGGTGAATAGTCAACTCCTCAAGGTCATTAGTCAAGAACTGAATTTCCTTTCAATCCCCTGGAAAACCTACCACAGTTCTGAGCTCACAACAGTGACTTAAAAATATGACCAAATGGTTTTCTCTGGGGCTGTCAAAGCAGATTCACATTTATGTCTAGGATGCCTGTGGGTGGGATATATGTACAGCTGACCCGTGGACAACATGGGTTTGAACTTTGCAGGTCCACTTATATGTGGATTACTTTCAGCCAAACACAAAGTGAAACACAGTATTAACTGGATGCAAAATCCACATTTGTGGAAGGCTGACTTTTCATACACTCAAGTACAGCAAGGCCAAATGCAGGATTTGAGTATGCAAACATTTTGGTGTATGTAGTGGTCCTAGAAACAATCTCCTGAATATACCAAGGAACAACTATATTTAGTTATTTTGGTGGAAAAACTTTAGTGTGCTTGTTTGCTCAGTGAAGACTGGGGAGCTCGGAGTCTTAGGTATAGAAATTCCTGGTTCAGATAAAAATTAGACATCCATTTCTGATATTTACTAAGATGAATAAATTACACTTGTTTGGGGAGCAATGAATTTGGCTTGTTATATCAGTACGATTTCCAGTGAGAACAATGAACATTTAAGATATTTTATTTAATGAATTAATTCACCAACGTATTGAGTGGACATCGTATTATATGCAAAGTGCTGTGCTAGGTGCTTTGAGGTTAAATGAAGTGCTAGGTCATGTTTCCTATTCTCAGTGAACCTAAAATATTCTTATCTAAATTAGCCAACAAGGTGTTCTGGATACTTAATATTAATATATACAATTACTATAACAAAACCACTGGTATTGGGCGGCGCCTGTGGCTCATCGAGTAGGGCACCGGCCCCATATACCGAAGGTGGCGGGTTCAAACCCGACCTCGGCAATACTGCAAAACAGAAAAATAGCCAGGGGCTGTGGCGGGCGCCTGTAGTCCCAGCTACTCGGGAGCTGACACAAGAGAATCACCTAAGCCCAGGAGTTGGAGGTTGCTGTGAGCTATGTGACGCTACAGGCCACAGCAGTCTACTGAGGGCAATAAAGTGAGATTCTATCTCTACAAAAAAACCCAAACAAACAAACAAACAAAAAAAAACACTGGTATTTTTGAATCTTTTAATTTTTTTTACAAATGAAAAGAACTTCAAATAATTGACTTCTAGCTACTATCATACCTCTGTGCTTCAGATGGGAGACATTTAAGGAAAGGATCAAACTCAGTTACAATAATAATCCAGAAAAAAGATGAACTATTTTCAGATAATTAAGAGTTGATAAGATGTGATTAATACTTTATTGATGATTGTTAGCATTAAACATTTTGAAGTTAATTTTCAATCTTAAAATGGTTAAAATAGTCAAAACCTCCAGAAGCCATAGAGGCAAGATTCTGGTCAGAAGATTAAAAAGATCTGTGCTCTAAAAATCCTTCTCGCTTTTTATTTAAATAATTTTAACTTCAGTTCTATAAGTTGTATTAGAAAAAATTGAGCACATTCACTACTAAGCATTCTTGTGTTGAATATTCCCAAATAATAGATAGATGGATTTCTAGTTAAACATGATGAACAGAACATACATGTTTATCACCACTGCTTCCCCAAACCTTACTAACGTGAGAGTTTAAAAAATTAAGGTATAGGCTCGGCGCCTGTGGCTCAACGGGCTAAGGCGCCAGCCATGTACACCTGAGCTGGTGGGTTTGAATCCAGCCCAGGCCTGTCAAACAACAATGACAGCTGCAACCAAAAAATGGCTGGGCGTTGTGGTGGGCACCTGTAGTCCCAGCGACTTGGGAGGCGGAGGCAAGAGACTCGCTTGAGCCCAGGAATTGGAGGTTGCTGTGAGCTGTGATGCCACAGCACTCTATCCAGGGTGACAGCTTGAGGCTCTGTCTCAAAAAAATAAAAAAAAAATAAAAATAAATTAAGGTATAAATCTATGTTATGAGGGGAAAGTATGGGCAAAGTATTACAAGTGAACACAAGATAATTCTACAGCTTTGAAAACTGATGAATAGAGGAAAGAAAAGTGACTTAATAGAGAAAAGTAAACTTAAGTACCTGCAGAGGAGGTATGAAAGGTGAGCTGATTCAACCCTCACCTGGAGTCCTGAGAAGGCTCAATGAACAGAGACACAAAGAATTAAATCTGTGAAGAATGTGGGGGTGAGGTGTAGGGATGAAAGTAGGAGGAGTGACTCAAAGTCACCCAAACCATCAGCTATTCCTGAGGCTTTACTTTCAAAATGTCTAGACTCTAATCCCTGCTCACCACTCTCCTATGATTATGCTTTTCCAGCCCAGCACCAGACCATGTCATCCTCCACATGGTCTGATCCCCTCCCTCAGCTTTCATGTGTTTCAGCATCTGTAACTTGGCTTACTGTAAATGGCTTTTGCATTGGCAACATGGCAGCCAGAATAACGTATTGAGTGGATATCATATTATATGCAAAGTGCTGTGCTAGGTGCTTTGAGGTTCATCAAAGAGAGGATCATCTCTCTCACTTGCTCAATTCCTCCAGTGGCTTCCTTCTCCCTCAGAGAAAAAAGTTCTTGCACTGACTTACAAGATCTCATCATTGCCTCTTCACACATCACTGTTCTGCTCTAGCCATGTTGGCCTCCTTGCTGGTCCTTTAGCACCAGGTGAGCCCTAACCTCAAAGCCTTTCTCTCACCTTGAATGCCCTATGAGAAGGTTTGCTCTCTTACTTCTCTCAGGTTTACCTCACGTCATTTTTTCCAGTAAAGTGTTGTTCCCCAATCACTGCCTAAACTTTTAACCATTCATAGCATGTCATCCTCCACATGGTCTGATCCCCTCCCTCAGCTTTCATGTCTTTCAGCATCTCAGCACCTACTATTATTCCTCTTGCCCACAAGAACGTATGCTGTATAAAAGCTGGAATTTTTTGTCTATTTTGTTTCCTGCTTGTCATCAGGGCCCAGAATAGTATCAGACACTAAGAAGATACTTACTAATCACCTGTATAAACACATATCTGTATAAGAAATCATCAGATCTGAGTTTTTATTCCCCACCTCATATGGCTGGGAAACTACTCTTTTCCCCTAACCCTTATTTGAGTACCTGAGCCCCAGTACCTGAGATCCGAGAATGGCAAGCATGGCAGAGGGTGGGTGCTCTGAAGCCTGATAAAGAGAAACTAAATAGAGTCTATGCCCTGAACAGTAAGCTCTAGCCTCTACTCCTATGCAGCTCCTGGAGGTCAGCTGAAAGACTTATGCACTGTCCCTACCCTCATTTCCAGTTCCAATCTTTAGGCAGGGTTAGAAAGAGCTTACTATGTACAAATGGAATGGAACCAACAGCAAAAACAGTTTGCCATCTGATCACCCTACAATGATGTCTAAGAATCAGCAAGTTCTATCTACGGGACATAGAGCTTCAAATAGTTTTTAGGATTCAAGGGTATACAAGGCATTAGGGGCAAGCCTCCAGCAATTACAACAAATCAGACACTAAACAAAGAGGCGCAAAAGAAATCTGTAAAGTGACAGTAATAAGATTAGGAATAGGAGAAAACAAACAAAAACCAAAAAAATCCCACCAAAACACTAAATCTAAAAATCTAAAAGAAAACAAAAAATATATACTTGTTGCTCTAAAAAACAAAGAGAATAAATTACTTTTAAAAATTAATCTTTAATCATCAGAGAAATGCAAATCAAAACCACTTTGAGATATCGTCTAACTCCAATAAGGATCACCTAACAAAATCCCAAAACTACAGATGGTGGCATGGATGTGGAGAAAAGGGAACACTTCTGCACTGCTGGTGGGAGTGTAAGCTAATACGTCCCTTTTGGAAAGAAGTATGGAGACTACTCAGGGATCTAAAAGTAGAACTGCCATTTGATCCTGCAATTCCTCTACTTGGTGTATATCCAAAAGACCAAAATTCACTTTATAACAAAGATATTTGCACCAGATTGTTCACTGCAGCTCAATTCATAATAGCCAAGTCATATAAGAAGCCCAAGTGCCCATCGACCCATGAATGGATTAATAAATTATGGTATATGTATACCAGGGAATATTATGCAGCCTTAAAAAAAGATGGAGACTTTACCTCTTTTACGTTTACATGGATGGAACTGGAACATAGCCTACTTAGTAAAGTATCTCACGAATGGAAGAAAAAATATCCAATGTACTGAGTACTATTATGAATCCAGTTTACAATCACTCACACTTTCATATGAAGAACAGATCACAACTGTGGCCCGGCATGAAAGAGGGAGGAGGAGGGAGGTTAGATCGAGAGAGGGTAAACGGTGGGATCACATCTACGGTGCATGATGCAAGGGTACTTGTTGGATTTATTAAGTATAGAGTGTAACTGTCTTAACACAATAATTAAGTAAATGAGATGAGGTTTATATTAACCAATGTGATGTAAATGCTCCTAATTCTATATGAAATCAGCACATTGTACCCCATACATGCATTAATGTATACATGATCTATGTATTTATGATTTAATTAAAAAAAATTAATTAGAAGCTGGGTGTGGTGGCTCATGCCTGCAATCCCAGAACTTTGGGAGGCCAAGGCAGGAGGATTGAGGGCAGGAGTTCAAGACCAGAGTGGGCAACATAGTAAGACTCGGCCATTATAAAAAGTAAAAAAGTTAGCTAGGTGTGGTGGCATTCACCTGTAGTCTCGGCTACACAGGAAGCTGAGGTGAGATGATTGCTTGAACCTTGGAGTTTGAGATTATAGTGAGCTATGATCATACTATTGCACTACAGCCTGGGTAAAGAGTAAGACCCTATCTCTTAAAAAAAAAAAAACTAACTAAATAAATAAATCATGTAGCAAAGACATCAAAATCCTTTGGGAAAACAATTTTTCAACCTAGAATTTTATACCTAACCAAAGCTGGGTCAAGGAGAGGCAGAGACGGATGTTTTACATGGAAAATCAAAGCAAAACAAACCCTTTTGGGGGGGGTACTATTTGGCCTTTTAAAATGATGTGCATTTATTATGGGATAAAAAATTATACTTAAAAAATAAAAATTATGGCCAGTTATAAGTCGTATGTAATTCCTTCTCTCATTCTGTTGAAGCTTAGGCTACGTATTTTTTGTTTCTTTGCTTGCTTTCCAATCCCCCCCAATCTTTTCAATAAATTTGATGAAGCTGTAATAGAAGGGACTATCGAGGGAATCTAGGCTAATCAGAAGGTTTTTACCATTAGATTAAAAGCCATCTGGAAAAGCAAAAGTAGCAAGACAATCTTCTCACTACAAGTGAAAGGTCAGCTACACCCAGAAGGATTTCCTCAGTTTCGTAAAAGATGTATAAGTCAAAGCTCCCCTGAGATTGAACAGAAGTCTAAAATCTGTTGTTACAGATCATCGCAAATTAGAAACCATTTCTGTCAATGAACAATGTCCCTATCTGTCTGAATAAATGCTACACCACAAAGACTTCATGACGTTTTCCCTAGAGGTCTGTATTTATAGCAGCTTACTAAAGCAGGTGTTTTTCATTTGTGAAAACACTGTTTTGTTTATTGCATTATATATATATGCATGTACTCCCACACTATTTAGAGTAAAATCAGCCCATCAGGAGTAGAGAATTCACTCATCATTTCTCCTACCTTCAATTCATTCATACATATATTTGCCCATTATCCACTCGCTATCTATTAGGTGTCTGGTATAAGAAAGGCTTTATCAGGTTTTATGGAGAATATGAGGACACAGTCTTTGCCCTCAGAAGTTTAATGGAGTGAGAACACATTAGATAATCATTGAGATGTCTGGTAGTCTGTAACTCTTTGCACAATACTCTGATGAGATAAAGACACTAGGATTTGGGTTATCTGAGGTTTGTAAGCTGATTGAGAATGGGGATATTCTCTTACAGTGTGCATTTTGGCAAAGCTTTCAGTGTCACCATTTTATAAGAAAAATATTAAACTTTGGTCTTACCCAGGTGATAGTTATGCCAATTAATATACAGACTATAAACAAAGCTATGGTTACCCCAGAACAAAAACAACTTGGAGGTGTATCTCAGCAACTGTTAACCAAGAGAAAAGGAGAAACAGTTTCAATAAAGAGAACTTGATTTTCACTGGCAAGCCATATAAAGGTCAACTGTGTGACCTTGGGCAAGCTATTAAACTCTCTATGCCTCTGTTTCCCTCATCTATAAAATAGAGACAATAATGGTATGTACCTTTGAGAATTGTATGAGAATCAAATGAGCTAGTCTATGTGACATGCTGAGAACAATGCCAGGCACATGGTTAGTGCTACACAAGTACTAAACCACGCTGTGTTTCTTCAAAGTAAGTGGCAGGTAGAGCCAAATTCAAACCCTAGGACAAATTTTCCACTTTAAAGATTATATATTCACTAAAAGAGACCCTACTGATGATCAATGAGTTAATCAAGTATGATATAGTGCTGTATTTCTCGAAGACAAAATGAAACGAAACCACAAATGGATGAAAAACTTAGCAGTAACCATCAACAAAAAGAGTGAGGCTTGACAATGGGATCAGAAGTAAGAGACAGACAAAGGGTACGTCGCATAGGGGTCAGGAGTCCCAAGTTCTAATACCAGCTCAGCTGCCAACTAGCTGTGTACCCTTGACTAGCCATTGATCAAACAGGGTCTGAAGTTCCTCATCTGTTAAATAAAGGGGCAAAAAATTCTGAAGTAACTACTAAAGCTGACGCCCTATGGTATTATGACCCAACAGAACACACAGTAGCTTAAAGATGTACCTTTCAGGAAAAAAAAGTTAGTACTATTTATTTTCTGAACAACCACATACACTTCAATACATACATCATCTAGAATGTATTTATAATAATTTTGAGTAGAGCCATGAATAGCACAGAGAAGTAAGTACAATATATACTATTTTTAAGTACCATTGAAATAGTATAAACGGGCTTACTTAAGAAATAAAACAAGAATAATTTTGATTACGAGGTAATCAAATTTTGTAAACATACTTTTCTCTAAAGGGGGGGAAGTTATAAACATTTACTACAAATACCTTAGCCTATTCAGTTTTACAATCAAGTTGAGAAATGATACCATTTACCTTTTTGCCCATGACGACTGCTGAATTTGTCTCCAATTTCTGGACGCCTTGTCTGTCTCAGCAGCATTTTGATCAGAAAAGCGTCTTCAGCATTTGAAGATATCATTACTTTTTCAATATATGAATCTGTTGCTCCTTTGTAGCTAATGGTATGAGAAAGTCACTAAAACAGAGTTTTCAAACTACCCTTTGTGAACTTATCACCCACATGTCATATTTCATTTAATGCCTACCACAGACCATTCTCATTTTGAGCTCTGAAAAATGAGTTTCTTTTTTTTAACATTAAATTCAAATTTTACAACTTCCCTTTTATAGTCCTATCCTATGCCTATGAGGCAGGCACAATCAATTTAATCTTCACAATAGATCCATATTGTTATTCTCTCATTATAGATAGGAAAAACTGATGATTAAAGAGGTTAAGTAACTTGTCCAAGGGCACACGACTCAGGTCAAGTGGAACTGAGATTTGAAATGAAGTCTGTCAAATTCAGCTCTAAGTTCTTGATCACTTTTGTAATAGTACTTTTACCTACTCAGCTTTTCCACTATTAATTTTTTTCACACATTTTGCCTCCTACCTATTTTTACACAACAAACATAATTAAGAGTTCACTATTTTTTCCCTGAAACTCTTTGCTTGAGGGGAGAAAAAAAAAAGTCTACTCTTTTTAACTACAGGCAATCCCCGGGTTACAAATAAGATAGGTTCTATAGGTTTGTTCTCAACTTGAGTTTGTATATTAGCTGAAACAAGTATATTTACCTATTACTTCAATAGCCTCCATTTATAAGTGTGAGTCAAATGCCAGTTGGATGCTTGTAACTTGGGGGCTCCATGTACTCTTTTGTCAACTACTCTTTTTTTTATACTCAGTAGAAAAAGTCTACTAGGCATCAGATCCTAGTAGGCTCTGGACACACAGAGACAATTCCTGTGCCAAAGGAGCTTTCAATCCACATGATCATGATAATTACCGTATTTTTTTGTGTGGCAATCTGTGCCAACTAAACGTGACTCTCTGCAAACATGGCTTGTGGCTTATTTCAGTTGTGTATCCCTGGCACAAGGAGCAGAGTGGCTGATACAACTGTGTCTTAAATGGATTTTTAAAACTATCTTCATAGCTCAAGAATCCAGTTTTCCTATGTGACTCCCAGCCCTACTTCCTGAACTTAGGTAATCCTGGTTCACTTTGGCTAGGTTGGGTATCTTGTTATCTTTTCTAGTTTGGTTTCTTTCTCTCTTCCTCTTCTTTGTTTTTTTGAGACGGAGTCTCATTTTGTCACTCAGGCTAAAGTGCAGTGGCACAATCACAGCTCCCTGCAGCCTTGAACTCCTGGGCTCAAGTGATCCTCCCACCTCAGTCTTCTGAGTAGATGGGATTACAGGCATGTGCAGCCATGGTTTTTTTTTTTTTTTTTTTTTTTTTTTAAGACATAGGAGTCTATGTTGGTCAGACTGGCCTTGAACTTCTGGCTTCAAGTGATCGTCCTGTCTCAGCCTCCCAAAGTGCTAGGATTATGTTCAGTTAGTGCTGAGCCATCATGTTCAGTTTGTTTTTTATATCAAAATGTGGTGACTATCATTGGCTTAGCTCACTGAGTTTCATAATATTATTATATTTTAGTGCTTAGAGGAAATTTAGAGATTAATAAGTATCTTTCAGTGAACAGAAGAAAAAATTGGGGCTCAAGGAATTTAAGTGCCTTGCTTACTCATATAAGAAAACACATAGCACAACCAGTACTAGAATCTGACTGTATTCTAGTATGTTGGTGATGCCATGCTGTGGTCAGTATGTTTTATTTTTATTTAATACAAATCTAATCATGTCACTCTCTACAGCAGGAGTTCTCAACCTTTTTAATGCTGTGGCCCTTTAATACAGTTCCTGTGGGTCGCGACAGGTGGAGAACCGCTGCTCTACAGAATAAGTTTTCAAGTCTTCCACAATCTATCCCCAGCAAGCTGTACTGATCCACCAAAACCCAGGCACTTTTATGCCATGTGCCTTTTATCTTGCTGTTCTTTCCACCTGGAACCCCTGCCTATCTGGTCCACACCTGAAATCTAAGTTAGAAGGTCTACACGATTTCACAGTCTATGCCATGCTGTTTTCACAGCAATAGTACCCTAAATTGCAATTTCTAGGTCTCCAACCCACCAACACATAACTGGTAATTTCTCCCTTTCTTTCTCTTTTTCTAACCTTTCTATGTATTACCAAGGCATAATCAATACATACGTTATAGGCACATCTTTGTACTGTGGTTGCTGTGGCACATTACTTCCTTCCAAAGGAATCTGAGTCACTGTGGGCATGGACTTATTTACAAGCACTTGTTTGTTTTCTACTTTCTCACCTAAGAAAAAAAGAAAATGGTTAGGCTTATCCTTATCATCTGTGTGAGATACAAAGCTGTGTGGGAGCCAGGTATAGTGGCTTGCACCTGTAGTCCTGACTCAGTAAGCTGAGTCTGAGTCTGAGTCCAGCCTGGGCAACACAGCAAGACCCCATTTCTAAACAACAAAAACAGAATAACTGGGCATAAAACTATGTGGTAAGACTTGGTCCATGAAATCCAAAAATGAAAGAAAAAAATGAATCTATACACTAAGAACTGGAATTCAACAAAGTCCATATATAATTTTGCAAGCCATTTAAAAAAATCACAGATAAGATCCTAGTGTGCATAAAATTAAGAAACTATTTTAGGGGACCACATTAAGAGAAATATCATCTCAGTAAATAGCAATTATATATATCCCTTAGGGTGTTAGAATATGTTTACACCACTTATTTTTATTTATAGTTATTTCAACCAGTAGTGAGTCACCACCAACCTGGACAATGAGGAAATCCAAACATTTCTTTGTTTTTGCTATTATTTCCATTTTTGCTTTGTATTTCTTTATACTATGCTCAAAAACCAACTTCTTATAGTACTATCACAGCACTTATTTTCCAAGCCACATTGACTAGTATTAAGAGTGACAGAAATTCCCCAAGAAACAAAGGCAGAAAGAAGGAGGGAACACACACACTGTGTGCCTTGTCGGACCACAGCTTGATACAGCACTCACCACTCACATGTCAACCTCAATAACGTCATGTGGGTTTCCCTCCCAATGACGTTTTCTCCACCTTCCCCACAGCTCCTGGTGCTTGATCTACCTTCTATTTTGGTGTCCTTCTCATCCTTCCTCCACTCCACAGTCAGAATCATTTCAAAAGTGCGTATCTGATCACATCTTTCTTTTAGGATCATAATGAAAATAGGAACACGGCTGCAAAGCCTTGCTTAGTCTGCTCCCTATCACCCTCAACCCCCATTCATGTTCACCATGAGCCTCTGTATTCTTCATTTTAGCCACACTGGCCTCCTTTCAGAAAGATCCTTCAACTACTGAGCTCCAGGATACCTGCATAAGTTTCTCTCACTGCTTAGAATACACACCCTGTCTCTCACTGCTCAGAATACACACCCCGTCTCTTTAGTTAACTCCTACCAATACTTCAGATTTTAGCTCACTTCCCTAAGGAAGGCAACACTGACATTCCTAACTAGGTCAAATCCCCTTGTTGTAAGATGGTCTCATAGCTACATATATAATTTCTTAACCTGGCTGTAATCTGACATATGAGGTCTGACAACTAAGTTTGTGAACTTGCCACTGTGCACTTACATAGGCAGCACTGTACAAACAACTCGGTACGATTTCATAACCTTGGCACCGGTGTCTCATAGTTGTGTTTCTATTGGTATGTGGTAATGCCTTGCTGAGTGGCGTTCATTATTGGTGCCTGTTTTGTTTTGTGTTGCAAGAATGTCAGAGCTTGAATTAGGGCAACAAACATACATTCGTATATTTCTTGTTAAACTTGGCAAGACTGAAAGTGAAATAGATAACATGTTAGTCCAAGTTGATGGGGATAATGCCATGAAGAAGATGACAGTGTACAAATAATGAATTAAATATTTTTCTGAGGGGAGAGAAAATGTTACTGATGGAAGAAAGGTCAGGGCAGCCAATAACATGCAGAACTAATGAAAACATTGCAAAATTTGTCAAATTGTATGTCAAAATTGTCAACTGACTGTTGAGAAGCATGACAATTGTTAGGAAAATTATAACTGAAAATCTTGGCCAACAACTCATAGCTTTTGCATCAAGACAATGCACCAACTCATGTGGCACTGTAAGCCAGCAAATAATTTTACTGGAATACCCTTCCTAACCACCTGACCCAGCCTCCAAAGACTTTTTTCTTTATCCAAAGTTAAAGAAAATATTGAAAGGAAGAGATTCAGCACAGCAAGGGTAACACAATGATAGCTCTAATGACCATCATAAAAACAGTTCCAAAATTACTTTGAAGGGTGGTATACAGCTGATGTCATTGTATAGCCTTCCAAGGGGAATACTCTGAAGGTGACCATAGTGATATTTAGCAATGATGTATGTAGCACTTTTTCTAGGATGAGTTTGCAAACTTAATTGTCAGGCCTTGTATATTTGTGTGTGATCCTTTGATCAATGCTAGTCTCCTGCACTACCCTGTAAGACCCATAAAGGCAGGGACGATGGACTGCATCAACAAAATTCATTATAAGTTTGTAATTATAATAAAGTCACATTTTTTAGGGGGAGAAGATTCCAAAGTAGTTTGTAAGCTAAATGCATAAATGAAGAAATACCGATTTTTGATGCAGGGACTTGATCCTACTCTAAGTATTTTCTTTTTTTTTTTTTTTTTTGCAGTTTTTGGCCGGGGCTGGGTTTGAACCCATTACCTCCAGCATATGGTGCCAGCACCCTACTCCTTTGAGCCACAGGCACCGCCTCTAAGTATTTTCTGAAAGTAGTTTTTCTATGATTTAACTGGAGAATTATAATTAGCATAGATTACTGCTATGTAAAAACATGATGCATAGGAAAACAGACTGGAAGAAAATTCATCAAAAATGACCACACTGGTTGAGTACAGAATGGGTAGTGGTATTTATAAGTTGCTATATTTTTCTGCTCTATTTACCAAAACACTTATAAATTATACTCATAATTACAAAAATTATAAATTTTTTTTAAAGGCTTTCACCTGGAGAACAAATGCCATCTGCATCTAAAATTTCATGTCGCCAGATGGGTTTCCTTGTAGCAGCATCCAACATGGGCCCCATCACTTTATCAAAAGTCTGATTGGTATATCGTTTCAACGTACATTTAGCATTTTTATATACAAGGCAACGCCCAAAGCCTAAAATAAAACATAATGGGTATCAGAACCACAAGTAATACAAAGCTATAAGAAAACATGCATTTGTTTTATTAAATAATCCACCCCATTTCACCTCCCAAAAAACTCAAAATTGCTCTACATTTGGATAATCTGAGACTGGTATAAACCAAGTTAAGAATCTGATAATGTAAAGAAATTGCTCGGACTCCTCCTTTACCTACTGTTCACATAAACACTAGAATCTCCACATCCATTTTTCAGCATGGAATATACCTTTATTATATTGGAGGAAAGGCGAGAGGAATCTAAGAGTGACACCATCATTCTTTTGGAGCACAGAGCCACAGAATATTAGAATTGGAAAGGACCTTAGAAAATACTAGGCTTACCCCCTCTCTTTTATAGGCATTATGAGTGGGGGCCAAGGTCACCCAGTAAGTTGGTAGCAGAGTTGGGAACAGACCAAGTCCAGTGACTGCTGATGTATAACTAACCTCTGCTAACCTTCCCTGGAAAGTTTTCCTTTTTCTAATTTTTGGCATTTAGAGGAAGTTCCAAACAAGCAAACAAAAAATTAATTTTCTCTAGAAAATAAAGAGAATGAAAGGAAAAAAAAGTAGTTTTAATGGAAGAGACAGTTTGTCTCTGCTATAAAGATTAGAGTTTACTTTAATTACATTTTTAGGTCATATTTATTTTAGTGGATAAGGCTAAGACCAACTGACAATCTAAACATTAAGAAATAAGCAAAATGGACAGAAGAAAAACCTTTTGATACGGAAGAAAAATCTAATCTAGTGAATGCCTCACAAAAATTCATCAACTGCAGAGTTACCCAGAAGAGCTCTTATTCCTTTCTCTTACTAAACATCATTTCCCAAGATTCTGTGGCTGCATTTCTTTTTCCTTTAGGCTAAGTAGTTATTTTAAACTAGATTTTCTCTCTGATCTCTTCAGGATACACTGAACCATGTCAGTGTTTACTTAAATAGAAAAATGTCTCAGGATTAAATGTCATTAGTGATGAATAAATGCATGGCTGTAAAATCCTTCACTTACAATTTCCTACCAAAAGCAGAAATCTAAGAAGGCAAATTTACAAAATCAATTAGGTAAAAGAGGATTTCAAAATAAAATCCCACTGCTCCAATGTAATTTTTAAATATAAAGGTGACTGTGCAATGAAATAACACGTTTCTACAATTAGAAGACAGATGATCGTTTCTATGTCTTTGAGTAAGGTCTTAGTCATTATGGCTCCTAGTAAATTGTGTATGGCGACAGTAAACTCGGCTCAGAGTGCCAGCTGGTTTGGAAACACTACATGATCCTAAAATTTCATATAATAGACATTAACTGCAATGCACTGGAGTGTAAGTCTGAACTGCCTGAAATCAAGAAGTGTTTTCTTTTAAGTGTAAATGGACATTTTATTTACAGGTAGTAGCTTGAAAGCTAGAGGACAGTAAATGCAGATCATTAAATTGGGTTGCAGAGTTTGTGACAGACATCACAAAGTCTTCAGATTTCCACATAAACGTTACCAGTTGATCAGAAAAGAAAACAACTAGTTTTAAAGCATGGCTGTTGTCATTTGGAGAAAAAAAAGAGGCATAAATTAAGTGTAGCCAACATTAATGCCAAAGACACATGTCTAGGAGTACTATTATGGCTGCCTAGCAACTATAAAGAGAGAAGGGGAAGACATAGTGGGTATGCCAGAGAGGAAAACAGAAACAGAGATTATGAATAGAGAAGTCAGACTTCGGATCAGGTGATAGCTAACAAACCATGAAATGGTGACTTGCAAAAATAAACTATCAAAAACTGAGAAAGAAAAGTGTAAAAACTACCTATTAATACAAGTCAAGGTTTGTGTATGTGTATTTTTATTTTTGTCATTTGGCTAAAAAAAAAACAAAAAACAAAAAAAAACCCCAAACCCAGTATAATAGATTATGGGGTTACAGAAATAAAAAATAGTCTGTTATACCCAAATATTGCTACTACCCTCTTGAACAGGTTTGATATTGAATATATTCACAAAAAATACTTCATAAGTTGTAATTCCTGATGAAAAATAAACAAATTCTTACTTTTTTTCTTTGAGGAAATGCCTCAAGTTACCAATAAAATGTTATAACAAAGAAAAAAAGATTTCGTAGGAGTATATCTAACAAATTAACTCAATATAACATTCATTTTTTTAAAAAGGCCAATACCAAAACACAACTGTCTCCTGTTTATATGTTATAAAATTCAAATTTCTTGAAAGTGTGGCACTAATGTTTGGATATCAAGTGATTTTTATAGTCATCATACTTATGTCTAACTCTACAGAAGGCATCTTTGGTGTTACAGCTTTGAAAATTCACTTACCTCTGTCTAGGGAGGCTTTGTTTAAAACAAGAGCATCTTCAATATCATAGCCACTATAACTCATGACAGCAACTGTCGCATTCTGTCCAGCTGGCAATTTCTCAAACTCTATCAGTTCAATGGTTTTTGTTTTAACCATGGGTTTTTGTGGATATGCTAGTAGATACATGAGAGTATCAATTCTGTTTCTCTGGTTGTATCCAATGGTACCTTCATTGATAGAGAAAACAAAATGCAACATTTTATTATAAGAAATAATTAGAGATAAGCACATTAATTGCTCTAATTAAAATGAAGAAAATCTCCAGGTCAAACATTTTAAAAGCAATACTCTCAGGGTAACTAACAAATTTCAAAAGCAGTTTTTCTCACTAATACTTAAAATTATGATGAAGAAAAAAATTACATTCAGTATAATAATTAAAATAACTTCAATCTTTTGGATTTATATAATTAATTTCATTTCTACTAGTTTCTACTGGCTAACTTCAAGTAAGTCAACAATTCTGTATTTGGTTCTACTATGCTCTAGGCACATTTCTAGGTGCTGGGGAAAGGTAATGTGAGAACAACACCCAATGTTCACGGGCAAGAGCTTATACAGTATGACAAAGAGATCTCAAAAAAAGAAATCAACTATTACAAAAGTTCCAAATGAAAAAGAAAGCAGGAAAGAAGGGAAGGAACAGAATGAAGCAAGATGAATTCAAGTGACAGCAGGGAAGAGTGGATTTATTCATTTGTTTATTTATTCATGTATCAAGCAGTTAGTAAAAACCTATTCTGTGCCAAACACTGAAGATAAAATGGGGGAAAAGCATGGTCCCCTCCTCTAAGAAATTTAGGGTACAGCCCATTCAGAGATGGGGCTCTTCTCTCCTTAGCAATAACCCTTTTCACCTATTTGGTCCTTGGAAGGGTGACATTGGGTCACTGTCGAATGGAAATGAAATCAGAATCTCTTTTCCCCTTAGAAACACACTGGAGTTCAAAGACCTGTTCTTAGAAAGCCTTAGTTTAGGGCATGTGGGAACAAACTCAATCCTACACAGAGACCTTAACACTGGAAAACTCAGGCTTGCCCTACTATTGAGCTTCAGTGTGAACCTATTTATCTTCTAAGTATGTCCACCCCCAAACTCCCCTATCCCCATTAAGGGCTGGGAAGAACAGATTTTAATGTTAGAGGAAATAAGGTAGTTTGAGGTTAACTTCTAATCTGCCACATACACAACATGCACACATCTCAAAAGTACCTATGTACTGGCTCGGTGCCCACAGCTCAGAGGTCAAGGTGCTGGCCACATACACTGGGGCTGGTGGGTTTGAACCCAGCCCGGGCCTGCTAAACAATGACAACTACAACTACAACAACAACAACAAAATTAGCTGAGGGTTGTGGCGGGAGCCTTTAGTCCCAGCTACTTGGGAAGCTGAGGCAAGAGAACTGTTTAAGCCCAAGAGTTTGAGGTTGCTGTGAGCTGTGATGCCATAGCACTCTACTGAGGGCAACATAGTGAGACTATGGCTCACAAAAAAAAAAAAAAAAAAAAAAGTACCTATGTATACCATTTCATGGAGTTACACCCAGAGTGAGCAGATACTAAAGCTCAATATTATTTCCCTTAAGTTGTTCTCCATACTCATGTCATTAAATCAATGGTGATTTCAATTCAGGAATGAAAAGAAACTATTCAAGCAGCAAACACACGGTACTCCTTGACAATTCCTATTGAAAGAAATAATAAAATCTGTAGGCAGTACCAAAGAAATACACCTAGCATAGTGAGTGCCAAGCTCATTATAGATGCCCAAGAAATGTTAAGTAAATTAAAGAATCCCATTATACTTTTTATGACAGTATGTATTTGTGTTTAAATCTCCAAAAATAAACCAAGACTCAGTTGAAAAGTAAGCAAACTGATCAGCAACTTTTTATCAAGTTTACACTATAACTTACCAATTAATTTATGTTATTTCAGTGCCAACTAATAAACTGGGCAGGATACCTGGCAATAGATCACTTACTGTTTTAGAAATAAGATTCCTGCTGCTGGGATCATAGAAAAGTTCACTGACAATAAGTTTGTCCTTTTACATGAAATCATTCAAAATTTATGTTGAAATTTCAGCTCCAATTGTGTACTTTACCCAGCTTGAGACAAGGGTTCAAGCAATGTCCCACCAGGCTGCCAAACATGTCTTCTGAAACCTGAGAGGGGCATTATTATGCAGCAGGGAAGCATAAATGGCTATACCTCTAAACAATGGTGAAAGAGACTGAACCCTGCAATAAATTGTGCTATCAGACCCAGAACATAATTCTCAGGCATTACAAGTGACCACCGAATGGACAAATAGCAAAATAGTTTTAAAAATGTTTGGTGCTTATGATCTCATCAGAAATTTTTCCTTAAAGCCTTTCTGAAGAACTTGTGGAAATACACATGTATATGTTTTTAGGAGTGTGTAAATTAAACTATGACTTAAAAACTATGATTTAAACTTCAAAATGCCATCAGAGCCCCATCATTTTTATAAAAATCATGAATGGCTCACTAGCTATGTTCCCAGTTTTTGAAAAAATGTCGTATGGCTATTATATTATAAAGCTTGCCCATGTGAAACGTATGTTCAAAGTAGGATGCCCCGTTCGCTATTTTCAGTGAAAATGATGACACCAATACATAGTACAATCACAGAGAATCTATGAGCCGCATTCTACTTGTATTGACCCATTTTTCTGTAACTATACAGTCTTCAATGGTTTCCTTTTCTTACTATCCAGGACATAATCTTTTTACGAAGTTGCATTTTCTTAATAACACCTTTCTTAAGAAGCCACAAGTTTGCATTGCAAGGTATATAAACATAGGTTAAAATAGCAAAGAAGTGTTTTCTTATAAGGCAGGATTAAAAAGGTTAGTAAGGATGTGAACAGCTTAGAAAATCTACCCTGAAAATAGTAAAGTTTTAAGCATTTAACTATTTTTTGCCTTTGTTTGCACAATTTATTTTATTAACATTATTGAATATAATAAACTTTACCATTTGAAATGTTCACATTGATGAGTTCTGACAGATATAAATGTCTGTGAAACCACTACTACAATCAAGATCTAGAACATTTCTAATACTACCAAAAGATCCCTTTCTCTGTCCCTTGACCCAAGGGAACCAGTGAGCTGTTTTTTATCATTATAGATTAGTATGTATTTTCTATATTTGATATATTAATAAGTAGAATCATATAGTATCTGCTTATTTCATTTAGTTTGATTCTGAGATTAATCTATATGATTTTGTATATCACAGTTCATTTCCTTTTAATTGCCAAGTAGTAGTCTATTATACAAATAAACATTTTATTTGTCCATTCAGTCATTGGTGAATACTTGTGCTATTTCCTGTTTTTGGCTATTGTGAATAAAGCTGCTATAAACATTCATGTACAAGTCTTTGTGTGTTTACATTTCTTTGGGTAAGTACCTACAAATGAATTCCTGGGTTGTTTGGTAAGGGTATGGTTAACTTCAACCTGCCAAAGAATTTTCCAGACTGAATATACCACTTTACATTTCCACTAGCAATGGATAGACATTTTAGTTGCTCCACATCCTGACAGTTTGTAAGCCAGTTTTTTTATTTAAACCATTCTAAAGAGTGTGTAGTATTATTTCATAGTGGTTTTAATTTGTAGTTACCTAACAATGATGTTGAACATAGTTTCATGTGTTTATTGCTCATTCCAAACCTTTGTGAAGTGCTTGGTTTTGGTTTCTGTTTTGCTCTTCTTTTAACTGGGTTGTTTGTATTATTATTATTATTGTTATTCTTTTGAGACAGGGGCCCTGTTACCTGAGGTAGAGTGCACTGGAATTATCATAGCTCACTGTAATCTCAAAGTCCTGCCGCACCCTCCTGCGTAGGTAGAACTAGAGGCATGTGCCACCATGCCTGGCTAATATTCTCATTTTTTGTAGAGATGTGGTCTCACTATGTTGCTTGGGCTGGCCTTGAATTTCTGGCCTCAAGTGATCCTCTTGCCCCAGCATCCCAAAGTGCTAGGATTCCAGGAATGAGCCATTGTGCCCTGTCTTATTGAAGAGTTCCTTATATATACTTGATACAAATCCTTTATTAGATTTGGGTAATGCAAATAATTCCCCCCATTCTCTGGCTTGTATTTTCATATTCTTAATAGTACTTTTCAAAGCACAAAATTTAATTTTGAGAAAGGCCAATTTTTTTTTAATATTTCGAACTTTTTGTTTCCTATCTAAGAAATCTAAGTTTAATTCATGAAGACTTTTGCCTATATTTCCTTCTTTAAGTTTTATGGTTTTTAGTATTTATATTTAGGGCTATAATCCATTTTGTGTTATTTTTTATATGCTTAGAGGTAGGAGTTGATATTCATTTTTTTTCCTATGTAAATATATAGACAGCTTATTTTGTTGAGAAGACTTTTCTTTCTCCATTGAATTGCTTTGACAAATCTGTTGAAAATCAATTGCCTATAAATGTGTAGGTCTAGTTCTGGACTCCTGATTCCATTCCATTGACCTATATGGTGAGTTGGTTTCTGTTTTGCTCCTAACCCGACATTATTTAAGGATCAACTGTAGTACAGGTTAAGCATCCCAAATCTGAAATCTGAAATTCAAAATGTTCCAGAATCTGAAGCATTATGAGTGCTAACATAATGCCTCAAATTCAAAATCCCATTATCTGACCTCATATGATGGGTCACAGTAAAAACAGCATCAAACTCTGTCTTAGGCACAAAATCATTAAAAATACTACATGAAATTACCATCAGGCTACATGTAGATGATGTACCTGAAACGTAACTGAATTGTCTTTAGACTTGGGTCCCATTCCCAAGATATCTCATTATATATATATATATATATATATATATACACACACAAATACTCCAAAAATCTGGAAAAATTCAAAGTCCAAAAACTTTTGGTCCCAAGCATTTCATTTAAGGGATACTCAACTTGTAACAAATAATGCAGTCCTTGTCTTCAAGGTTATAATTTACAGTCTAGTAGGGAAGACAGCCTGATAGTGATCTATAGCAGATAGAAAAAAGTAAGGAAAGAAGTTAGTTTCAGTTGAGAAGAATTTTAGTAAGTTTTACAGATAACATTACGTGGAAGACATAATATAACCTTTTATATGTTATTCATTTAAACTGGAACTCAGCTTCTTTTTCAGGATAAAAAAGGCATGTATTTTATATCAGAGTGTCATTATTGTGATTAAAAGTAAAAATGTATGTAAAGGGTTTGAGTACTCAAGAAATGGCAACATTTATTATGACCAATGTTAACATTATTAGCAGTAAAAATAAAAATACACATTCTATCACCCTGCAATTATCACCTATCCTATCTTTAATTCGAATCTACACATTAAACATTTTTACCTCCTAAGTATTCATTGTCACCATTCTATTCTTAGCAAATATCACAGAAACTTAAACCCAAACTAGCAACAATGATTTTAAGTTTTTTTGTTTTTTTTTAAATCAATAGAATTCTAAAAAGAATCTCCTGGGTATTTAACGGCCAAGACTCTTTTTCATTTTGTACCCCAAAATGAACAAAGAATAACTATGCTAAAAAAATTCAAATAGAAAGTAGGAAAGATGCATAGAATGAAATAAAATTTTATAAGGATCTCTGTATATATACATATATATTTTATCAGCTGAGTTTATGATTCTGATCTTTGTATATTATGTGATTTTAATATCTCAGAATTCTCCCAGCTATTTCCAGTATATCCTATCCTACTGTAAAGTGAGTAATAAAAGGGAAGAACATATCTGCTTAGAAATAGAACCTATTTTGAAAACAAAGACTGGGTGCCCATAGCTCAATGGTTAGAGTGCGGGCTCCATGCACTGGGGCTGTCAGGTTCGAACCCAGCCCAGGCCTGCTAAACAAAAATGAAAGAAAAAAGAAAGAAAGAAAGAAAACAAACACAAAAGCAGAAGCAGCATTAGCTTCTGAGTTTAAAAACAAAACAAAACAAAAATCTCCTAAGTCCCAGCAGTTTTGAGTTGAAGGGAAAAGGGGTAGTGAGAAGCCATGGATGGGGGCTGGGGAGGTCTGTATTGCATATTCATTAATTGAGCTGATAAAGTGACTGAAAGAAGTGTTCCACTAGAGGACTGCCAACTAATAAACGGGCAGGATATGAAAGTGCGGCTCATGTGAACTTGGCATCAGGTGTCAATGGGAGGACACACAATGCAGCTCCAACATACAACCCCTGCTGGTAGCACTGAGTAACCTGGAGACCTTGCACTTCCAGATGTCCACCTGACTTCTTGCTCTGAACCCTGTCACAACACACACACACAGCCTTATCTATGGAAGACAGATATGTAAACTTCTTACTATGTAAGAAGCACAGTAAGATGCTATGTGGAAACTTGAACTTTATTAATAACTTAAAGCACCTAAGATTTAAGAAACACCCCTTGCCGAGGTTTTATGTTGGACTGGCTTTCTCTTACGTGCTAGGTAAGGCTTTAAGTCTCTGTGGTTTGTGCTAGTCTTTATTTTTTAATTTATAGTTATAGAAAATGACTTTCTTTCATTTCTTCACTCTGTTGGGTGGGGGGAGAGGGGGAGTAGGAAATGATAGATAGCAAATTTTCCAGCTTGGTTAGAATATTTAGTGAATTAATTCTGGACTACTATCTCACATATCTGTTCTGCAGACAGATGAATAGCAACTAAAATATTATTTCAGAAAATCTACATAGAATCTGTGGATTTACACAGTCTTCAATGATTGCTCATATTTAAAATGAAATACTGTGTGACTTTTAATGATTAGCTGTCAAAGCTGCATGGAATTAAAATGATCCAAAGAGACCCTACTCAAAGTGCTAAGTCACATTACAGACCTGGGTGTCTGCTGTGGGTTTTCTCTTTGCCAACCTTTTTCCTTTTGTGATTTTTCATATAGACTTCACTCAATACCTCTGCAGCTATTTCAGTGTCCAAAGAGAAATGTTGCAATGTTAATGTGTCACCTTTAAATGTACTTTCATCTTGCTGCTTTTCTTTCCAGTCAGGTGTTTTATAATAACAAACAGTAACAAAAGCTTTTTTAATAACTTAAGATATTCAGTGGCTTTTGTCTTCCCAGCGTCAGCAGTAACGTCAGAGGATTGTATCCAAGGAGCTAAATGTGCAGGACCCAGGGTCAGAACAGCTGAATACACCAACCTCAGAAAACACAGACAATGAATTGCAAATGACACTCAAAACAAAACGAGAAAAAAAACCTTCACACAGAAAACTACAAAAGAACTCTACAGACACTGAATTGGCTTTCTGTACACACTGATCCTGCTTAACTGTGTGTGGTAACTAACCAAACGTTTCAGATACTCATGGCCACATATAAAAGCCTTTTTTTGTGTGTGTGGGGAGGAGAGTTATAAAAATAAAAATATTATTTCTTTTCTACAAGCCTATTCTTTGTTTTCTTCTTTTTAAAAGTGAGATAGATGCAATTCTTTCTGTTTCAATCTTCAAACACACTACAGAGTGGCATTAGCGATGAAGTGATTAGTCTTCCGTTAATTCTGCTGAAGGTTCTACACAAAAGGTGTATTGTTTCAGCTGGGATTCACATCATGAAACAAATGGTTTGGTAAACCCAATAGAAGTGATAGCCCTTTCACGACACACAGGGTTTTCTACTGTATATTTCAACTTGCTAGCAAGTCGGAGGCACAAGCAGGAAATCAACCTACACTAAGGCTGAGGCTGAATGGGAAAGAATAAACTGATGAACCACTGTTCAGATTTTCCCACTGAGAATTATTTGGAACTGTGCAGGCATTACATCATTCAGGTAAATTGTGGTAGGACAAAATGCTTTCTATTTATTTGTAGCTACCACCCAAAGGGTAATATAAAAGCGTGAAAAGAAATATATATATGCTTATATATAAAGCTTGAAAAGAAATATATGTATAAGCATATATATATTTGCTTATACATAAAGCTTGAAAAGAAATATATATGCTTATATATAAAGCTTGAAAAGAAATATATATAAGCATATATATATAAACATATGTATATTTGTTTTCATGCTTTATATATTTTATATGTACATAAAATCATAATGAAGAAATAGGGGCTCGGCGCCTGTGGCTCAAGCGGCTAAGGCGCCAGCCACGTACACCTGAGCTGGCAGGTTCGAATCCAGCCCTGGCCCGCCAAATAACAATGTCGGCTGCAACCAAAAAATGGCCAGGCATTGTGGCGGGCGCCTGTAGTCCCAGCTACTTTGGAGGCAAAGGCAGGAGACTCGCTTGAGCCCAGGAATTAGAGGTTGCTGTGAGCTGTGAAGCCATGACACTCTATCCAGGGTGACAGCTTGAGGCTCTGTCCCAAAAAAAAAAAATGAAGAAAGAGGATTCCTTAATCATTAAGCTATGGCCAGTTGTAGCTGGTGGGCGGTAAGTTAGAAGCTATATATATATATGCTGTTGTTGGCCAAAGGACTGCAAACAGCTTCCCCCTCTACATTTTTAGTTTTCTCACGAAGCTCTTTGTATCACACCTTAAAGATAGCAAGTCATACTGTTGTCACGGATATTTATAAAAAGTAAATTTATTAAATTTATCATTCAAATGATTTTTTTAAAACATGTCAAAAAGATTTATAAGCAAAACTTATTTCTTTTTTTTGCCTAGTATCCTTTCTTCATTATGAAGGCCAGACTCCTTAATACATACACACTTTGACATCCACAGTGCACTGGACGACCACACCAAAATACCCAGACTTTCACAGGTGTCCTTGCTTACACTTCCATATCTATAAAAATTGCCTTCCAAGATTCAGCTCAGTTCTCTCTTTTAGAAAGAATCTACTCTCTCATTTTAAGTGATCTTCCTCCTTTAATTTCCTTAGATCTGGGCTGTCAGTCTATTACAGCATTTATCACACTAGATTGAATTACAGTTTTATTTGTTGGTCTCTCCGACTAGACTTTGACCCCCGTGAGGGGTCTGTCCTATTTTGTATTTTCAGGCTCCAGCTCCATGTCTAGTCTATAGTTAGTTATCTCAACAAATGTTATAAATAGAGAGAAAACTAAATTAATAGATGAGAGGAAAGAAAAATAGAAAGGAGGAAGATAACTCAGAGACTGCTGTGATATGAACTAGCTTCAGTTTCAGAAGATACAGTAGCAACTACAAGTATATAAAAGATTCAAGGATTGTTATCCAGGCATTTACTGGGTACATTCTAATACACACTGGGTTTTTGTTTTTTTTTTTTTAATAGAGACAGAGTCTCACTTTATTGCCCTCGATAGAGTGCCGTGGCGTCACACAGCTCACAGCAACCTCTAACTCCTGGGCTTAGGCGATTCTCTTGCCTCAGCCTCCCGAGTAGCTGGGACTACAGGTGCCCGCCAGAATGCCTGGCTATTTTTCTGTTTTGCAGTTTGGCCGAGGTCAGGTTTGAACCCGCCACCTTTGGTATATGGGGCCAGCGCCCTAATCGATGAGCCACAGGCACCCCCTGGTTTTTTATCTCCAGTTTTTCTTCTCTCCCCTCAACTGTGAATTTCTCTGCTATTTCTCCCATCTCTCGTGGTTAACATCTTACATTTTATGAGGTTTTTCTCTTCACATGTTTTCCCTTATAATTCTGTGACATTTATTATATGTCATTTTAGTTAAGAAAACAAGTTCAGGAAGGTTTTCTCCATTGTTTAAACTTTAGATACGACAGGACACTGGCAAGGACTACAGAGTTCCTTGGGTGTTACCAACACTTCATATGTCCAAACATACAATGCTAGTGAAGTAAGAATAAAGATACAAGACTTTTCTCCAAGTATTTACAACCAAGTTCAAGAAGGAACTCTTACCCATGGCTTGCTTCCCCATGGCACACTGATATGTGTTTCTTGGGGACTGGTTATGATGAGGGTATGGGATCAGGCCAGCACAAACGCCAAGAAGAGTGAAGGGTTCAATCTCCAAGTGGGTGGTATCTCTATCAAGTTAATTAAGAATTAGACATCTTAAGCATCAAGTATTAAAGTAAATATCTCTCAAAGGTACTATATAGGTCCCTAAGGGATTTATAAGACAATAACGTTTGATGCTAGTAAAACTGGGAAAACAAAAACTTGCAATAAAATGTCAAAATTAACACATAAACAAATTACTATATTGAACATATAGAAATATAATAACAATATTCACATGGATGAGTAGACTGCTTTTCCTCATTCTTCCAACATCATTGATAAGTAAGATGTATCACCATTTCAGAGAGGAATAAATCTACTTTAAGAATAGTTACTACAGGCTCAGCGCCCGTAGCTCAGGGTGCCAGCCACATACACCGGAGCTGGTGGGTTTGAATCCAGCCCAGGCCTACCATACAACAATGACAACTACAACCAAAAAACAGCCGGGCATTGTGATGGGCGTCTACAGTCCCAGCTACTTGGGAGGCTGTGGCAAGAGAATTGCTTAAGCCCAAGAGTTTGAAGTTGCTGTGAGCTGTGACAGCATAGCACTCTACTGAGGGCAACATAGTGAGGCTCTGTCTCAAAAAAAAAAAAAAAAGAATAGTTAGAATAGTTACCATAGACCTATAGGGACTAATACCACAGCCACCAGTTATGTGGACAGTGAGCACTTGAAATGTTATGCGAGTGTGACTGAGGAACTTAATTTTTTATTTTACTTGATTTTAATTACTTTAAATTTTAATTTAAAACTCAAATTTAAATTTAAATAACTCAGTTCAGCTATTTTTAGCATCCGCATTGAGATGCACTATATATGCACACCAGATTTTGAAGACTTATAGTAGGAAATAAAAGTAAAATATCTCAGTATTTTTATATTAATTATATGTTGACATAATATTCTAAATATACTAGGCTAAATTAAAATAATATTAAAATTAATTTCACCTATTTGTTTTTACCTCTGTAACACGGCTACTAGAAAATTTGAAGTTATATAGATGATTTGCATCATATTTTACTGGATAGTTCTGTTAGAGATATTATTGGACACAAAATAAGATTTTATCTACTAGGTATTGAAATCTTGGTCACTTTCATAATATATTTCTACAGAAAACTCAAGTTTTGTCTAAATGGTAGAGCAACTCAGATGCGTTAGTAGGAAAGAGCAGCCTGATTACTTTTAGAAGTTTACTGAAAGAAATAAATATCACATCTGGACTTTGAGGTCTCCACGGACCCATTATTCCTTCCTCAAGTGTTTGTGAAGTATAAACTTGAAAATTTCAGTGGTTTATCTGTGGAGGAAGTGACTTCTAAGAAACCAGGTCCCAACTCATGGAAATTCAGTTGCAATGTACCTGGTAAAAGATCTCCCACTCATTCATCTATTTCACCTCCCCAATATATGTGTACTGAATTATATATATCCTTTGCTTGGCATGAAGGTGCTTTCCATGTAGCTATGGTTTGAAGGCAAGCTTAGGATCCAACAGAACTCAATTCTCTCAGACATTTTAGGCTTTTGCCATCAAGGAGGGAAAGAGAACAAGATTTTGTTTGTAGTTTCTTTAAAGAACATCAGCTTACAGCTACATTTTATATGCTGGAATGAAATCAATTTTTGTTTTAAGTATACTGTTTTTTTAAATATTGGCAAGTTGACGTTCCTTTTGTATGTAAAAAAACACCTTTTCTGATACAAAAATTGGGTTAAGTTGAAGAATGAAGAGAACTAACTGAGGTTTCTTTTTTTCTATCAGCGTGACAACATACACATACAAGATCATATAGTATCTAGTAATTACTCGAAGTCCAAATACTCTGGATTCTGACTGTACAATAAAGAAAACTATTTCCTTTAAAATCATAACCACTAACAGGAATTAGGTTTCCCAAACATAAAACACTTAATATTTAGTTCAAATTAAAACTACGTAACCTGTTGCTTGCAGTAGCAGAAAAATTGGGAACAATCTAAACATTCATCTGCAGGGAACAAGTTAAACTAAAAATACATGGACAATAATTAAAAAAATATGTCATGTGTCACACAATGTTTCCATTAACAAAGAACCCCCACACGTACAACAATGGTCCCATAAGATTACATTACCATATTTTTACTGTACCTTTCTCTGTTTAGACATATTTAGATACATGAAGACTTTCCATTGTGCTACAGTTGCCTAGAATATTCAGTGTAGTAACATGCTATACAAGTTTGTAGCCTAGGAGCAGCAGGCAGCCCAATGATGTGCTGTGATGTTTGCACAATGATGCAATTACCTTATGACAAATTTCTCAGAATGTATCCTCGCTGTTAAGTGACTTATAACTATATATAGAAAAATACATGTATATAAATACATACACATACACTAATATGGAAAATATCCAGAAGTACCATTAAGTTTAAAAATCAAGACACTGAAAATATTACCATTGTTTTATATACATACATTGTATGAGATCATGTATATACGTTTGTACTCAGAAAAAAAATCTAGAAGAGCACATAATAAACTACTAATATTAGTATTAGCTACGTTTGGAGGGTGAAGTTTGGTGGAATACGGAAGGAAGGGATCCATTCTTTTTACTTTATGCATGTCTACATTTTTAAAAATGTCATAAGTATAAAGTGATAATACAAATTTTTTATATTTTTTAAATAAAGTGAATTTGATACACTGAATAGCTTGGCAACTGGGTAACACTGAGACTTATATTCATTTATAGCAATGAAAAAAACATGAAAATCTTTTTCTACATGAAGCTTTTCGTGGAGGGAGATGGACAATGTACAGAAAAATCAATACAAATTTTATTGTATGGTAATAAGCACTAGAAAAATACAGCAGCAAAGAGGGGTGGAAAGAAATAGAGGTTTCTATTTTAAATAGGGTGATCAGGAAAAGACTCACAAGGTGACACCTGAGTTAGGACTTGGTGAGGTGAAGCAGTGAACCATGCAGATATATGAGAGAGCATTTTGGGCAGAAAAACAGCCAGTGCAAAGGTGCCAAGGCAAAAGCATGCCTGGATTGTCTGAAGAAGTCAATGTGGTTCAAACAGTGAATGACAGGCAGAAAATGATATTGCAGAGTAAAGGACACATACAAGGGCAGATTGATTAGGAGCCTGAAGGCCTCTGTAAGGACTTCAGTGAAAAACGGAAGCCACTAGGGGATGTGACATGAGAAAACTCTACTCTAATAGGAACAGACTGTATGAGGACAATGGCAAATATAGCCAGAAGCCTTTTCCAAGATTTCGGGCCAGCAATAGGAGTTGCCAGGAATAAGTGGTAAATCGAAGCGGTGGGAAGAGTCCAGACTCTGGGCTTACTTTGAAGACTTACATGAAAAGTTATGGATTAAGGTGGATGTGGAGGAGAGGACCTGAGGTTGAAACTAAAGTTTCTGGCTGGAGTAACATGAAAGACAGAATCATCATTTATGGAGATACTCTAAGATAGTTCTCTTTTTTTTTTGAGACAGAGCCTCAAACTGTCACCCTGGATAGAGTGCTGTGAAATCACAGCTCACAGCAACCTCCAATTCCTGGGCTCAAGCGAGTCTCCTGCCTATGCCTCCCAAGTAGCTGGGACTACAGTCACCCGCCACAACGCCCAGCCATTTTTTGGTTGCAGCCGTCATGGTTGTTTGGCGGGATTTGATCCGCCAGCTCAGGTGTACATGGCTGGCACCTTAGCCCGTTGAGCCACAGGCACCAAGCCAGATAGTTCTGTTTTAACTCAATCTTAAAATGAAGGGTACAAAATAGTACTTTGATAAATTCACACCTTTAAGGATGAAAAATTCTCACTGAAAAGCATTATTTACTATATTATAATAAAAATTAAATGGTGAGGCAGCACCTGTGGCTCATCGAGTAGGGCACTGGCCCCATATACCAAAGGTGGCGGGTTCAAACCTGACCTCGGCTGAACTGCAAAAACAGAAAAGTAAACAGCCAGGTGTTGTGGCGGGTGCCTGTAGTCCCAGCTACCCGGGAGGCTGAGGCAAGAGAATCACCTAAGCCCAGGAGTTGGAGGTTGCTGTGAGCTGTGACACCACGGCACTCTACCGAGGGCGATAAAGTGAGACTCTGTCTCTACAAAAAAAAAAATAATAAAATGGTATATTTCATCTGGTAGGAGAAAACACATACTTGTTCTTAACTGAAGATATAAACAGTTATTTGGTGGTAGTATTAAACACTAACATCGTAATTGCAAAATTTACAATTTCAGATAAGTGGTATATCAGTCATGTATTCCAAATGGAATAAAGATGCTTCTAAAAATATATTCTAGGGCTTGGCGCCTGTGGCTCAACGGGCTAAGGCGCCAGCCATGTACACCTGAGCTGGAGGGTTCGAATCCAGCCTGGGTCTGCCAAACAACAATGAAGGCTGCAACCAAAAAATGGCCGGGCGTTGTGGCGGGCGCCTGTAGTCCCAGCTACTTGGGAGGCGGAGGCAGGAGACTCGCTTGAGCCCAGGAATTGGAGGTTGCTGTGAGCTGTGATGCCACAGCGCTCTACCCAGGGCGACAGCTTGAGGTTCTGTCTCAATAAAAAATATATATATATATATACTCTAGAAGAAACACTGTGAACATATT
>CAUYRH010137552.1:0-35178 GCA_963574655.1 Perodicticus potto | reverse complement strand
CAATTTATACATTTATATGGAACTGTTCTTTCTCAGAGTAGCTAATGACATAAAATAATTGTGAAATATAGAGTTATTTCTGACACATGAAGCCCTACTGTGCTTTCCTGTAATGCATATTTCTTCTCACTTTAAATATACGTAAATACCAAAAGTTATGTGGTATGATGTAGAAAGGTAAATGAATCAAATGTACACGGAGACTGGCAGCCATCTCTGATGTCACTGAACCTGACCCAGGAGAGTAGCCTGCTTAGACCCATAGACTTCTTTTTTTCTTCACTGAACCAATATTGCTCACAAATGTAACATAGGCTATTCCTGTAAAAGTAATGATACATTGAAATCAGATGCTATTTAAAGTGGTACCCATTAGGCACTGTTATAATTAGTTTTGACAAAACATGATATAACCATGGTGTTGAATGAAAATATATTTCTTTGGTGCTTGAAATTAAGGCCATATTTACGCTGGCTTAATATAAAGCAAGACTGATGTTTATCCTGTCATATAATTTGTATGGGGAAACTGCCAAGAATATTATACCACATGAAAGGTTGACTTTTACCTAGTTGATTGTTCCTAGGCTCTGAGTTTCAAGAACCAGTAAATTTATACAAAAATTTTTTTAATTAGGGCATTTAAGTGTTCTTGGCTTTTAATTTTGCCAGCTAAGGACATAAAACAAAAACAGGATGAAAAGCAAACTACCATCTGCTATTAGCATTATTATGTAAGAGAAAATACATCTCTATTTTGCCCCAACCCATCTACCCCCTACTCCAGGAACATCCAAGCAATTAGTCCACCAAAGAGCAGTACATGTCTCCGCTTATTCATCTCTCTGGACTCATGTTCTCACACTGGTCCTGGTCTCAGGGGGAATATCTTTTGCAAAGGCTAATTCATTTATTTAAAAGGGTATTTTCTCTTTCTTCTGTAGGCGTCTTGTATCAGGCAAACTTTAGGATCTCTAGCCTGTCTCATTTCTAGAAATGGAAACTCTATGAGCTTCAGTACATCAGGTCAGATATTCCTACCTGACGTATCACTGACTAATTCATCACTGCAAAGCCAGTGTTCTGTCCCTGAGAGGATGATGGTTCAAGACCTGGAAGAACCCTTTCATACCCACATCTTATAAATATAGTCTTTTCCTAGCAAGTAGTGGTAGAAATCTGAAAGATATAAAGCCATTTTTTCTTTTTTTTGAGACAGAGTCTCACTATGTCACCCTTGGTAGAGTGCTGTGGCGTCACACCTCACAGCAACTTCAGACTCTTGGGCTTAAACGATTCTCTTGCCCCCAAGTAGCTGGAACTACAGGTACCCACCACAATGCCTGGCTATTTTATGTTACAGTTGTCATTATTATTTAGCTGGCCTGGGCCAAGTTTGAATCCACTAGCCTCGGTGACTGTGGCTGGCGTCATAGCCACTGTGCTAGAGGTGCCAAGCCACTTTTTAAAGCCTCCAATTTATTTAGAGTGTTATCCCATGCACAGGAATAACTTGGGCTCATTATGTTTTACATTCATACACCCACCATAGTGCAGATGTTGGCTGCATTCAACAGTTGGCTAAACCAATAGTTGTGACTGCCAGGCATCACACAGCCTGTGGAAAAGGAGTAAAAGGAACCTCAGATGAAAACTCAGTTTAACTGCCATGCTGTCTTTAGTTCTTTCAGTGCAAAAGACAACCTACGCACATCAATTTAGTTTTCATCCTCTATATATTGGATTTATTTTAAGAATACAGATAATTTACTACGAAGGAAATAGTCCACTAGTCATTAACTTAATCTCAGAGACTTCATCATTTGTTTAACAATAAACTTCTATTACTTTTTGGCAAGCATTCTAACCACTCAAAACAATCCCTCTCTTAGGTATACACTTAAAACTAATGGACTTGACAATAATTTCAAAGTAACATCACTCTATGAGATTGAAGGTAGGAGGAAAAGAGAGTATTTTGTTTATCATGTTTCCTGCCATATGTAAGTTAACATTTAGTGTTTATTATGCCTCTCACAGTCTGTGTGATCTGGCTCCTTTCAAACTCATCTCACAACTCTTTCTCTCACCCTCTATTCCCACAGGAACCTTCTTTCAGTTTCTCACTTAGGGTGTAGATTGATTGCAAAAATGGTTCCAAAGTTCTACTCCTTGCTAGTATTCATACTTTTTGCAATGTAAATTTGCAACAACTGCAATCAAGAGTGGATTCTATTTTCTGTACTCCTTGACCTTGGGCTGGTTTTCTTTGGCCAATAAATGAAGTGGAAGTGACAGACTTCTGTGCCTGGCCCTCAGGAGTTCTCATTTTTGTACACATCCAATCTTCCCCCACCCACTTCTCCCTCTGCCACCGCAATTAGAACCTGTCTGGTGAGCTTATTCAAGGATGAGAGACCACATGGAGTCAATGCTAGTGTAGACCAGTCAACCCCCACCTGCTGACCTGCCTGTTGAACTTGATCCACCCAGATCAGCAGACCTCTTGGCCAAGCTAGGATTTGCCATATGCATACTGGGGACATTATTTTACTAGTTAGGTCCCCATGATAGTGTCTCATAGCAAATATGACAACTATAATATTTATTTTGTTAAATTTCTACATCCCCTACTAGACTGTAACCTCCATAAGAGTAGGAACCAAGTCTATCACTAGTTTGTTCCAAGCATCTAGCACAGTGCTAGTGCTCAGTATTTGTCAACTGAATAAATTTAAATGAATAAATTAGTGACTATATAAGTGCATCTTTACATAGTCTGACAGATAAGGAAAACTAAGGCTCATAGGGCATAAGTAACTTGTTTGAAGTTACCCACCAATAGAGTCATGGGACTGAGATTTGAGCCAAGGCTTGTCTGACATCACAGTTTACACACTTGAAAGGGTGCAATTTTCATGTTTCTGAGGACTCGGTGGCTGTAAGAACGGTCTGTGAAGCCCTCTAGATAAAGCCATGAGGAATGACTTATGCACCAGGCATGGTGGCTCATGCCTGTAATCCTAGCATTATGAGATAATGAGGTGGGTAGATTGCTTTGACTCAGGAGTCTGAGACCAGCCTAAGCAAGAGTGAGATCCCATCTCTACTAAAAATAGAAAAATTGGCTCGGCGCCTGTGGCTCAACGGGCTAAGGCGCCAGCCACGTATAACTGAGCTGGCGGGTTCGAATCCAGCCCGGACCCGCCAAACAACAATGACGGCTGCAACCAAAAAATGGCCGGGCGTTGTGGCAGGCGCCTCTAGTCCCAGCTACTTAGGAGGCGGAGGCAAGAGACTTGCTTGAGCCCAGGAATTGGAGGTTGCTGTGAGCTGTGATGCCACAGCACTCTACCCAGGGCGACAGCTTGAGGCTCTGTCTCAAAAAAAAAAAAAAAAAAAAAAAAAAGAAAAATTAGCCAGGCATTGTGGCAGGTGTCTGCAGTCCCAGCTATTTGGGAGGCTGAGGCAAGAAGATTGCTTGAACCCAGGAGTTTGAGATTGCTGTGAGCTAGACTGATGGCATGGCACTCTAGGCTGGGCAACAGAGTGAGAGTCTCCCTCAAATAAAAAAAAAAAATGAATAAATAAAATCTGAAAAAAAAATAAAAGAATGATTTATAACCCAAGGTCTGGGAATTACACAGCTACCACCCCTTCATTTTTGAAGTCACCAAAAGATATCAACTAAAAGGCCTCATAAAATGGCCCCATCCATTACTTTAGGAATAGTCCCATCTTTCCTAATTTGGCTTCCATTCTGTCATGTATTTGCAGAGAAGTGGCATGGTAGCATTGTATGGATTTTTGGTTTACAGGACTAATAGTAATAATGCTTGTATAATCAGGGTGTTCTGAAAATTAGATAAGGATGTAAGTGATTAGAACAATAGTTCACACGCAGAACACTCAAGAAACGTCAACTATTATTTACTGCTATTTAGAAATAAGAATGCACAAGTGTTGCCTATTCCTTTAGGGGTGACATAATTATCAAAATATCTTTGAACTGTCAAAATGCTGCATACTTTTAACACATTGATTGGAAGAACAATTCTTTTTCCCTGGGGGCTATGGTATTTTATTACACCTGCAGGGTTTTTCCCACAGGGGCCACTCTTCATGTAAGAGGTATGCTACAGTATGGTGGCATGAGTTGCCTGCACACCACACGGCTCCAAGGTAAAGAGATATGTGAGCAATAGATGCTTTATGAGGCCCCAGGCTCAAAACTAGCATAAGTTAACTACAACTCATGTGACAGTTAATGTGTTAAAACCTTGACATAATTCTTTATTCTCCACAAAGCCTTTACTCATGACTCTAACCTCTAGTGATCCCTCCTTTCCCCTGGATTTTTGTCTGCTCTCTACAATTTAACAATTGTGCTGTTCTTTAATTGTACCTCACATAGTTTGCCCTGTGGTTCACTGGAAGGAGATTTTACCTCCTGCAGCACCCATAATCATGTTGGGCATTGAACAGAAGGCGGTGCTGTCTGGTCACGGGAAGTGTCCTCCACCCCTCAATGTTGTTTGAAGTTGGCAGAGACCAGAGAGCCTCTTAGAAAACATGCTATAGAGTTGGCAGACTCCCTTCCCACCCTCCTCCCTCAAGCTGGGAACTGCTAAACCTTTGGCAGTGAGACACGGGCTGGGAATTTCTCTGTGCAACACCTTCACTGAGAGCTATTAGCATGGTGTGCCATTATTTTCCTTGGGTTGGATTTTCTTAGGAATATAGCAGCAGGCGCTCCCTAAGCTGCACATGAGTGAAACAGGGAATGTTTGGCAAGAGTCTCGTGTGAAAATCAGCAACTGAAAATAGGCCGCAGTATGTAGCTCACTCAGAGCCATTTTTAAGAGCTACCAGCACTTAAAGCATTTATGTTTTGGGGGATGAGATAATTGCTGAGTGAAAAGTGATCACCTGCAGAAAATAGGCAGCTGGAAAAGGTACAGAGAACTCTACAGGTACTTACACAAAGAAACAAATCATTCTTAAAAATACAAATAGATGGGCCTTAGCCCAGACCTACTAACCTAGAATTTTTTTAAAAAAATTATTTTTGGGGCCAGGCATGGTGGCGCATGTCTGTAATCCTAGCACTCTGGGAAGCTGAGGCAGATGGATTGCCTGAGCTCAGGAGTTCAAGACCAGCCTGAGCAAGAGCAAGACCCCATCTCTAAAAAGAAAAAAAAAATAGCTAGATGTTGTGGCAGGCACCTATAGTCCCAGTTACTCAGGAGGCTGAAGCAAGAGCATCACTTGAACCCAAGAGTTTGAGGTTGCTGTGAGCTATGACGTCATAGCACTACCCAGGGTGACAGTGAGACTCTGTCCCCAAATTATTCTTATTTAGTTTATATATAATGACATGTTATAATTGCACATATTTATGGGGTACATGATGTTTTGATACGTACAAAGTATAGTGATCAGCATATTCATAATCTCAAACATTTATTTTCTGTGTGTGTGCACTGTAAGCCACAATCTTGAGGGATACCTAGAATGTGTCTTTTTACAGCACCCCCTAGTGATTCTGATACAAATGATCTTCCAACCACAGGCTCAGAAATGCTGGTTTCAAAGTAGAGGTGAGGCGACCAGCAACATCCACTTTAGGAGGGCAGTCTCGGGGTAGGGGGGAGAACAAGAGGAAACAACACAAGAGTGAAAGACCAGGGACAGTAAGGTCCCAAATCAGAGGCAACTCAATGAAGTGTGGAGGCCAGCCAGTTGTTAGCCATTGCTGCCAACCTCTGATATCACAAGCACACTGAAACAGGACAAACAGAAGCTAGAAACTACATAGTAATTTGGAGAAGAATAATTAAAGAATTATTTATTCTTTAAATAGCACAAAAACAGAGACATAGACCTACAGGTCAGAACAGAGAACCCAGGGATAAAATCATCTTCATATTCTCATTTGATTTTTGACAAAACATAAAAACATACACTGGGGAGAATTCCTCCTGTTCAGCAAATGGTGCAGAGAAAACTGGATAGCCACATGTAAAAGACTGAAACAGGATCTATATCTCTCACCACTCACAAAGATTAACTCATGATGGATAAAAGATTTAAACCTAAGGCAGGAAACAATAAGAATTCTAGAAGAAAATGTTGGAAAAATTCTTATAGATATTGGCCTAGGTAAAGAATTCATGAAGACCCTAAAAGCAATCACAGTAAAAGCAATAAGCTAAATAGTAGCAAATGTAAATAAATGGGATCAGATCACATTAAAAAGCGTCTGCACATCCAAGGACACAATCAAAACAGCAAATAGAATAGCAATTCTGTTTGCACACAAATAGAATAAGAGAAAATATTTGCATGTTATACATCTGATAAAGGACTGATAAGCAGAGTCTACAAAGAACTCAAGCAAATCAGCAAGAAACAACCAAACAACCCCATTAAAAAGTGAGCAAAAGACGCAGACATAAATTTTTCAAATGAAAATATACTAATGGCCAACAAACTCATGAAAAAATGCTCAATGTCTCTAATCATTAGAGAAGTGCAAATCACAACCACAGTGAGATATCACCTAACTCCAATGAGAATGGCTTATATTAAAAAGTTCCAAAACAAGAAATGCTGGTGTGGATGCAGAGAGAAAAGAACTCTTATGTCCTATTGGTAGGACTGCAAACTAGTAGTCTCTGTGGAAAATGGCATGGAGATACCACCAAGAACTTTACGTAAACCTACCATTTGATCCAGCAATCCCACTGCCGGGTATATACCCAAAGAAAAAAAAGGTCATTTTATAAAAAGGACACCTGCACTCAAATGTTTATAGCAATACAATTCACAATTGTAAAGATGTGGAAACAAGCCAAGTGCCCACCAATACATGAATGGATTAATAAAATGTGGCATATGCATACTATAGGGTACTACTGAGCCATTAAAAAGGGAAATCTAGTGTCTCTTGTGATGACCCAGATGGAACTGCAAACTACCCTTTTATGTGAAACATCACAAGAATGGAGAAACAAGCACAGGTACTTGGAACTAACTGATCACCAGTTAAGAGTACATATGGAAGTAAAACTCAATGAAAATCAATCTGGGGAAGGAGAAAGGCAAGGATGCGTAAATTCCCACCTACTGGGTAGAGTGTACACTATCTGGATGAGGGGCACACTTAACACTTTGACTCAATCTGTACAAAAAACAAAGTATGCAAACAAATATGTATATCCCCTACTATTATGAAATTTTTAAAAATTGAAAAATTAAGAAAAAGAATTATTAACCACAACAGGAACTTACGTATTAACAGGGAAAGTGAACTCTAAGAACACAGGTATAGCTGATGCAGGGGGGAACCACTGCCTACCTCTAGGCTGAGGCAGAACAATAAGGAAAGAACAAATCTGGAACAGCTCCCACCTGCCAGGGGTAAAGATCCAAACCTCACTGGAGAAGATATGGCCATGGTTGTCTGGAAGGTGGTGAAGTCTGCTGAGACCCTGTGCCAGTGCCCAGAGCCTCAGCGGCTTGGGAAGGCATACAGGGGGAAGTGCCAAGAGCTGCTGGCCACAGCGCACTGTAGGGCCAGCTGAGAGACAGCTGTGCTCATGTGTTAGGGATGCCATAACAAATTACTGCAAATGGGGTGGCTTAAAACAACAGAAATGTATTCTCATGGTTCTGAAGGCCACAAGTTCTAAGTCACAGTGTTGGCAGGGACAGGCTCCCTCTAAAGCAGTAGTTCTCAACCTGTGGGTCGTGACCCACAAGAACTGTATTAAAGGGCCACAGCTTTAGGAAGGTTGAGAACCACTGTTCTAAAGGTTCTAGGGAAGATTCTTTCCTTTCCTTTTCCAGTTTCTGGTGGCCCTGGACATTCCTTGGCTTGCAGCAGCATCACTCCAATCTCTGCCTTCACCTTCATGTGGCATTCTCTCCTGTGTCTTTCACTGTCCTTCTGTCTCCAAATCTGCCTCTTTTTATAAGGACAGCAGTCACTAGATTGGGGCCTACCCTAATTGAGTATGACCTCATCTTAACCTCATTACATCAGCGAGGACCGTCGTTCCAAATAAGTTCATGTCCACAGGTTTCAAATGGACATGAATGGGGATGGGGAAATGATTATTCAACCCAACACAGAAGAACACACAGAAACAAGGGAGAAGAGTCCTTTCCTCCTTCAGGACCCACTACAAACGAAGCTTAACACTGAGCCACCTGGTATGGAGAAAACATTCCAGTATCATAAGCAGGCAATGAAGGGTGAGTTTGGAGATGAGAATCAGTGTGGGTTGATAAACCACATATCCCCCTATACAGCTACTCGGCTTCCATACCCACCCTTCCACACACATTCGAACTTCCGTAGGCCAACACAGCTGCATTCCCACCTTAAGAGATTATCGCTTCACTTCGTGTAAGTGAAGTTCTCATTGTTTCCCTCAAGTGAAATTCTGTCACAGTATCCACTGCTGACCATGGTAAATACTCTTCGAATTCAATCATAATCCTACTGAATATTCTGTTGCCTAGAAACAGACCTCCAACAAAATGCCCATGAAATAATGGTGAAAAGAGAGAAGATGGTTCTTATATACAAATAAGGACATACATATAACTAGCAAAGAGAAATTACATGAAACTCAGTATCTATTTCTGTTACTGGTTATGACACCATCATTGATAGTGATGGCTGATGGCTGATTTCTCCACTGCCCCTTCCATATTTCCTTTGCCCTTAGCTAGGACTTCAGCTGATTGCATTGATTTCTTTACCTGGTGGAGTAATGCAAATCTTCATGCTTGATCCCAGTTATTATGAATCATTCTGATTTTTTGTTATTTCTGCTGCTGCTGTTGTTTTTCCTTCATGTTTATTACTGGACACAAAGTACCTGAAAATCCTCTTGGTTCCAGGCATGGTCCTCCCTGTGGAAGCATTCCTACCATGGGAACTCAGACCTTCAAACCAGCCCTGCCCAGTGTTGTTGGGATGGGAAGCAAGTGTGTTAATAAGTATATTAATGAAAAGAGTCGTTCTCATTTTCTGCCCTTAATTCCCAGCGCTATGTATTCTAGTTAAGTGGCAGAGATCACCATAATAAGATCTCTGATCAAAAACACACTGCATCCTATAATACCAAAATCCACCCTTTCAGGTGTTGTCTCCCAACTGGGCCCATAACTATCTTCAGTAATCCAGTCCATCTTTCAATTATCCCAATTGACAAGGGAGAAACATTCCAATATTGCAATCAAGGCAGTGAAGGGTGGGTTTGGAACAGGGACTCAGTGAGTTGACAACTGGCAATGCACTTCACTTTGATTCCCTCTCCCATGGTCTCCACCACCACCTCCTAATGAAAATCCAAATACTGCAAATTAGAAATAAGGAAACCACAACCCAAGAGTATTCCAAGACCACCAAGAACATCTTTCTAATACTATATATACACACATGTATCTAGGGTAACCAGCCATCTTGGTTTGTCTAGGACTGTCCTAGCTTTAGCACTTAAAGTTCTGTGTTCTGAGAAACCTCTCAGTCTCAGACAAACCAGAGCAATTTGTCACCCCACGTGTCCCAGTTTTCACACTTTCTGCGCCTCAAAATCACTTGGGAACTTGTTACAAATGCGAGTGATTCTGTTTTTAAAAAATGCAGTGATTTCAGATGAAAAGGAGTCATAGAGTGATTTTTGAGAAATGCTCTACTTGGAGGTAGAAGAGGTGTTAATCACTACTTTTAGGAACTCTTCAATCTAGACTTCTTTGTTCCTATTCCAAAACTATAATCATTGAAAAGAAATGGTATCTTGAAAGATACAGCCAAGGTTCCTGCACCAAAAGCAGACACTGACAAATTACTAGTTGATAGAAAAAAAAAAAAAAAGACAAAAACTGTAGTCTGGCTTTATCACTTTCTCTCTTTTCAGTTTTAGGATAAATCATTTTCCTTCAATGTCACAAAGTGGAATAAATAATGTATTAATGTATAATGTGAAAAATGACTTGATAGTAACAATATCGGTACAATGATGGGGTACACTGAGCTTCCTACAAGTAAGCACTAATAATAGGCTTAAAGATTCCCACAGTGATTATGCTTTGGTAGATCTTAGAAAACGACTTGCACAAAATAGTTAATTCAGTACTACTTTTGCTATTTCACATTGTGAAGTACAGTTTAACATGACCACTTTAAGGATGTTTCTCAAGAGCTCAAATGCGGTGAAGAGAAGATACTCTTAACACTCTGTGCATTTACTGAATTTCTATTCTGTTCCAAACGTTGTGCTAAATTCTTTAAACACATAATCTCATTTCGTCCTCCTAAGAGGAGCTATGTCCACTTTAAAAAGAAGCGGAGTACTTGCCCTACATTACACACCTAGTAAATGGTGGATCTGGACCAAAATGTAGGTCTGTTTGTATTTACACAAATACCGCTGAGCACTGGAGACCTAAGATGAATTAAGGTTCTATGACCTACTCTGAGTGCAGTGATGGGAGCTATGCACAGGCTGTAGTGGGAACAAAAAGGAGGCGCATTTTAGGCTCTCTATGGCTTCCAGAATAAAATGCAAATCCTTTTGCTTAGCTCATCACTACCTGGACACCCCCAACTCCCTCGCCCTGCCGCCAGCCCCGCTGGGACCGGATGCCAGTGCTTGGACGTCTTTAGTTTTAGGGAACTGATGTCCCGGGGACCTCGGCCTAGCAGACAAGGCTTCACGTCCAACTTTGCCACACCCCGACCCCTCATTACCGCTCCACCGCACCCCCTCAATCCCGGTCCTCCGTCCCAACCCCAGCAAGCTCAACGGCACCGGAATGACCGGCTCTACTGGTGCGGGGAACGTGGGCTTCCGGACTCCAGGCGGCGCACCGGAAGTTGCGGCAGCGGCCGTGCGTGTCGGGAGGAAGTGTCCGGTGCGGCGGCCCGTGGTAGGGAGTAGCTCGAGCCGGTGCTTCACTCTTAAGGCTCCCCGGTCGGTGCTTCATTCTTAAGGCTCCCCGGACCACCGGCGGCAGAGCTGGTCGGGGACGGTGGAGTCCGCTCCAAGGCCGAGCGGGTTTGGACCTGCGCTCCCGGCTCCGCCAGCAGGTGCGCTCTCCCAACTTGACCGCTGTGTAACCGCGGCTGAGGGTGTGAGGACTGCCCCTGGGGTCTCTTCCAGGCCGACCTTCGGGGCCTCATCCTAGGCCTCCCGAAAGAGTCTAAATTAGGGCAAGAAGCTAACTAACCCTTACCTAGGACCAGGCTGTTTCACCAGCGAGGTTCCCTTAATCTGCACCTCAGCTGGGAGTTAGGTACTGATTATCCTGTTTCCTGAGGAAGAAACTGGGGCTTAGAAAGGTGAAGTCATTTGCCACAGATCATGCAGCTGGGAAGTGACAGCTCTAGATTCAAATGGCGCCAGGGTCCCTGTGTTTTACACTGCAGCACAGTTTTCAAATTTTATCTGCATACAGAATTCCTGGGTGGAGGGTGGCATTAGTTAACAAATTCTGGGACTCCACAAATTGAATAGGCCTGGGATGGGGCTCTGGAATCTATGTTTTCCAACAGTTTTTCCCTGATAAATAACATATGGTTCTCCAGTGAACAGAGCAAGGTGTTGAGCAGGTAACCAATAGTTAATTGGGGACCACAGCTAATTGTCTTGATAAGCTTTTCTTTAATTGAAAGAAAAAGTCAAACAGAGAGTCCTGGGATTGAAGAGTTGATATTTGATTCTGGGCCAATAATTCTTTTGGGCACATGGCAGCTTCTGTCATTCCCTCCCACTCCTCACCCCCCCCAATTAAACAGGCTGAATTACTTGCTTATCGCCTGAGAGAACTTGTTAAATATACAGATCCCTGAGCCTTGCTCAGCTCTCCTGAAACAGAAGAGGAGGGAGGAAGGGCCTGGGAGTCTGGAGGCTAAACAAGCAATCAAATGAGCTTGTTACTTTGGAGAGCTTGTGATATATAGCTTTCTTGGGAAGACCCATAAAGAAATGGATTACAGATTTGGCACATATGGTCTGAACCTCCTCAGTTTTGTTTTTTTGAGTAGCTGTGCATACTACTAGGTTTGCTATGGGCAAATTTTTATTGGTAAAAGGTCAAATTAGTACTTCTGGCCATTATCAGGTAATTTTCAGTTAGCTGAAGATAAGAACTTAATAAAAATTGAATGTTAATCTACCTACTGTTGATTTCTTGAGTGATTTTGGGTGGCCCACTAAACCTTGTGGTCCCCATACATGCCTGCATATAGTCAAATCCCTACGCTGCTTGTTATGCAGACAGATACCTATATCCATTTATGCCAGATTTTCTGAAGGTGAACAATGGGTGTTTTTAACAAGTTTCCAGGGAAATTTATCATGGAATATGCAACTTCACTTGCAAACTGAGTCTTAGCTTATTTCTCAACATAGGTGAAAATAGGAGTTTTATTTTTTTTTATGTTCTTCCCTTGAATGCTAATATGAATAATGCGTTTTGTGATAAGTCCTGGTTTTGGAATTTCTTAACATGCAGTTTTTTGTGAAAGAAGTGAAAGTACTATGACAATATTTAAAAAGATGACTACTAAAGCCAGCATCCCCAAATCACTTAGATCAGCAGTCCCTGACCATTTTGGCACCAGGGACTAGTTTTCATGGAAGATAATTTTCTCACAGACTGGGGGTGAGGTGGGTGGTTTGGGGATGATTTAAGTGCTGTACATTGATTGATTGATTGTGTTCTTTTTTTATCATTACATTATATAATGAAATAATCATACGACTCATCATAAGGCAGAATTAATGGGAGCCCTGAGCTTGTTTTCCTGCAACTAGATGGTTCCATCTGGGGGTGATGAGAGACAGTGGCACTGAAAGTGTGTTGGCTTATGTCCTCAGCTCCACCTCAAATCATCAGGCTTTAGATTCTCATAAGGAGCATGCAACCTAGATCCTTTGTGTGCACAATTGACAATAGGGTTTGTGCTCCTGTGGGAATCTAATACTGCTACTGATCTAATAGGAGGCAGAGCTCAGGCAGGGACAGGAGCGATGGGGAGTGGCTATAAATATAGATGAAGATTCACTTGCTTGCCAGCTGCTCACCTCCTGCTGTGCAACCTGGTTCCTAACAGGCTGTAGACCCCTCCCAGTCCACGGCTCAGGACTTGGAGACCACAGATTTAGATTCTTTGATTGAGATATTGTAGTGACAGAAGTTGATTTTACAGAGAAGCTCTGATTACTATTGAGTCATCTCTTCTGTTTGAAAGTATTAAATTTCAGAACCCTAACTAAAAACACTTATTTTTTCTTTTTAAAAAACAGATAACATTGTGTAATTTGAATCAGAAACGGAATCTTCTGAAAGCTCAGAGCAGAAGCCTTTTTGGTCAGCATGGAAGAAAAAAGACGACGAACCCGAGTGCAAGGAGCCTGGGCTGCCCCTGCTAAGAACCAGGCGATTGCTCAGCCAGGCAAGAACCTGTAGGGGGTGTGTGTGCATGTGTGTGGGTACAACCATCCTTCTCTTTTATTTATGGCCTTTTGGTTTATAACAGACTCCCATTAATAACAAATTTTAAATAATATGTTTAAAATGTGACATATTTTGTCTGATTTTGTTGATGATGAACTAAGGACAGGTCTTCAGTGATTCTCATAGTTAGTCCATACCCTCAAGTCTCTCAGTGGAAGTACCAGTTAATTTTTAGGTGACACAGAAGTCATCTCCAAGTGGATTTTATTAGCTCTTGCTTAGTAGAAGTGGATTGAGGCTATTCTCTTTCTTGCTTCAGCTGCCACAGCTAAGAGCCATCTTCATCAGATGCCTGGTCAGACCTGGAGGAACAAAGACCATCTGTCTGATAGAGAATTTGTGTTCAAAGAACCCCAGCAGGTAAATTCTTGTTTCTCCTTCAACAGTAACATAAATTTACTTATATAAACTGTATTCATGGAGTAGATGCTCATATAGTGACTAAATAAATTTACTCATAGCACAGCTAAAGGACTATAATATTAATGAAAAGTGAAGTATTTCAGTTTCTTCGTATGTCTGAGGGGGCTTCTGAGTCTGTCCCCAGTTTATGGTCATATATTATTCCTTTTTTTTTTTGGAAGGGAGGCTATACCATGATTTGAGGATAGAGGCAATACTACATTGTACCATAATTAGAGCTTATATGGGTTATCTAAGTTCTAACAGTCCTAAACCATGCTGTCTTCAGTGCAACTGAGCAAACATCTTTGGAATTGGATGAAAATTTTAGTTATTCTAGAAAAATGCCTTATTGGTCTTCCAGTTTTTTTTTTCTAATTTCCTTTATGGAAAGAAGATTTTTTAAAGCTTCAGACTGTTAGAAAAATTGATTAATTGTATCATCTTTTATTGTCTGCTAGCAAATGTGAAGTAATACTAAGAAAAGCAGTAACAAGGGTCTCTGATGGAGTAGCAAGAAGTTGGAATAAAAAAGGGATAGTTTTTTTTTTTTTTTGTAGAGACAGAGTCTCACTTTATTGCCCTCAGTGGAGTTCCGTGGCGTCACGCAGCTCACAGCAACCTCCAGTTCCTGGGCTTAGGTGATTCTCTTGCCTCAGCCTCCTGAGTAGCTGGGACCACAGGCGCCTGCCACAACGCCCGGCTATATTTTTTTTGTTGCAGTTCGGCTGGGGCTGGGTTTGAACCCGCCACCCTCGGTATATGGGGCCAGTGCCCTACTCACTGAGCCACAGGTGCAGCCCCAAAAAGGGATAGTTTTAAACCTGATTTTTTTTTTTTTTGAGACAGAGTCTCACTTTGTCACCCTCAAGAATGCCATGGCATCATAGCTCACAGCAACCTCAAACTCTTGGGTTCAAGTAATCCTCCTGCCTCAGCCTCCCAAGTAGCTGGGACTACAGGTGACTGCCACAACACTCGGCTATTTTTAGAGATGAGGCCTGAGGCCATTTTTAGAGATGAGCCTGGCTGTTGTTCAGGCTGGTCTCAAACTCCTAAGCTCAGTCAATCCACCTGCCTCTGCCTCCCAGAGTGCTAGGATTTAAATCTGATTTATTTTAACCAGAAATGGGAGGACATATTATGCCAGTCTCCCTAAGGATTAGGAATTATTGTAGAAGTAAGATCTACCTATTTCTTTGCAGGTAGTACGGAGAGTCCCAGAACCACGAGTGATTGAGTAAGTACTTTGCTGCCTTCCTGTTACTGCTGCCCATAGTGAAATGGCAAGCCTGTGTTCTTTCCCTCATCCTGTTTTTTCCATCTGAAAGAGAATGACCCAATAACTGTCTTAATTTAAGGCTGGGATACTCCTATCTGAAATGTCTGTAAATTTGATCTTTTGGAAAGACTTTCTGAATTTGTTTATAGTATGGAAAATGCAACAAGATCTTTGTATGTTAAACTTTGATCTTGGTGTAGATTTCTTGGTCCTATTTCACAGATAATCTGTGGACAATAAGCTAAAACATCTCTTTTGTAAAGACGGGGATTTTTCCTGAGCCTTTGAAGCATGGTTTTTTTAGAAGCCTTTAAATGCTATTTTACTAGTAATGTTTATGAAAGCTGCTAGCAATCTAGATGACTTTACAACCCATTTCTTAAAACGACATAATTGTTCAGGAGTAATTTCAATGATAGTAAATATTCCTCTTATGTTGATTTGTGTCTAAAATGTTCTTATCCAAATTTGGTGAGAGATGTTTTGACTCTTCCTGCTTGTCAGTTTCCATCTGACTTAGATAAATCGTTAGTAGAAACTATTCTTTTATTTTAGCAAATTAGCATTAGGTGTATGTTCTTGCCTAGGAACAATCTGTTACACTGTTTGGCAGTTTTCAGGATGGCTCATAAATGTACGAGCCATATGTTAGATTTTTTTTTTTAATATCCAGAAATGTCCTGCACATTCAAAGTGGGCAAGTTTCTAAATGTGAGACCAGATATACCACATTAAAGTATTGTATTCTCTGTATGTTCTTGGGAATTTTATATACAACTTAGTGTAGAAATAGAGTGAATACATATGACAACTATGCCTACATTTGGGGTCAAAGAGGTTCACACATCAACCTAAGAACCTAGCTTGGAGATCGTGAACTGCTAACTCCCGTGGCAGAGCGTGATATGAAAACCTTCCTTTACGTTATTCTCTATAACGTAATTGCTCTCTGATAAGGATCTGACACAGTGGTCTTGATAGATGAACCTATCCAGTCTGTGTCACTTTTCGTATGGACCGCATACTACCTGGAGCAGCTGCAGCAGTTTATATGTTGTTAATTCAGTAAACCTTTGTTGCCTATCATCTACTATCTGCAGGCACCGAGAAATAGAAAAGTCCCCCATTCCTTGCCCCTAAGGTGCTCCCTGTCTAGTAAATGAAATAGACATGTAAACAGATAAATTGTAATTTTATATATTATGAAACAACAAACCTATATTTACAGTCTAGTAGTAGCATAGAGGTTGAGGTGGTTAATGTTATTTGCCTGGACTAAAGATTAGAAAAGGTTTAGAGCAGTGGTGGGTCGTGACCTACAGGAACTATATTAAAGGGCTGCAGCATTAGGAATGTTGAGAACCACTGGTTTAGATAAAGTGAGATTTTTGAAGAGTAATTAGAATTTTCCACTGGACCAAAGCTGGGCTGTATTGTTTTGCCCCAAAGTAACAAGTCTGTTTTGTTTCTTTAGCAGAGAGGGTGTGTATGAAATCAGCCTGTCACCTACAGGCATATCTAGGTAAGTAGACCCTCACTAGGCAGTGAGTATAATTATCACCAAGTTATATTCTCTTAAAAACTCCCTTATTTGAAAAAGATAGAACTTCTGCCCCTTAAATTCTTGTGGAGTAAAAATTTAGTACTATCTCCTTTTTATATAGTATCTCTAGCTTCAAAACATTTTATCAGCCCTCCTGTCAAATCTAGTAACTTACTTTCCAGTTTTTCAGAAGAAGAAATGAGGCTTAGGGAGATTGAGTACTTTTTCCCTAGTGCCACATAGTAATTTAATATGAGATTTGGGTCTAGCCTGGACTTCTGTGCTGTAAACACTACATTATATTTGTATTATATTGCTTGTATTATTACATATGTTATTAGTTGCATGTTGCATTAATGTGTATCTTATTGCTACACTAGGGTAGATTTCAATGAAAGTAAAGCATATACGATTTAGGATATATTAGGAGAAGAGGGGGGATATGGGAGGAGGGAGGATATTAGGGGGGACCTCACCTAATGTTCATGATGCAATGGTACATTTCAAAACTATTAAGAAATGAGTGTAATTGTGATGGATGTGTTACTTAGTTCAGTGTAAGCATTTCACATTGTAGATAGAAGCAGTACCCTGAACTCCATAAATGCATCAATGTGCAAAGTTATGATTTAATAAAAAAAATTAAAAAAAATTAAAAATAAAGTAAGTTCTAAAGCCAAAAAAGATAAATAAATAAAATAAAAATAAATAAAAACATTTAAAAAGCATCATCTTATTCATGAATATGCTAATTGTCACTGTACAATAATGAGACATTTAAAACAAATATATTAGAACTTACACATCTGAAGGAATTGCATTTAAAAAGCTCCTGCTGGACTTGGAAGGCTCTATGAAGTCTATTGGCACCGCCATTGTTATAACCTTTGTTGGAACCCCTTTGAAGCAAACCACACAACCAAACCACTTGTATTATTTTGCACCGGTGTCACTATTAACCAGATACAGCTTCAGGTGAGCTTTGGCTCTTTCAGAAAATCAAATGCATCTTCAAAAAGCAAAGATTTGCTACCACCAAGACTATGCAAGAGAAATGTTTTATGGGCTTTCAGAGTGTTTCTTAAGAAAGATATCCAAAATGATGGTAAGGTAAATTAGAATTGTTAAAATAAGCTTATATTCAGTGGGAGAAAGAACCTTCATTAGATAGGTTTATCTCGATGTGGTTGTAATGATCTGTAACCTTCCCTAGAATCAGCATAGTCTCAGAGGATTACCGATTATTTAAATAACACGGGGCCATGCATTTTGTTAGTTATTGTATTTACTCTTCTCTGTGACCCTGTGAGGCAGATACCGTCTTCACATTACAGATCATGAAACTAAGGCTCAGAGAGATTAGGTAACCTGCTCAATTTTTCACGGCTAAGCAGTGCTGAAATAGTATTTGAACTATGATCTATAAAAGCCTTCATGCCTTGACCCTTTATCTTTCTCTGCTGCTATTATTTGTCTCAACATGAAAGGAGTTTGTTTAACATCAGGAACATCATGACCTGTGTGATATTGGGCTCAGTTTACCATGGGAGCTGATTCCATCTACCCACTGGAAGACACATGCAAATTAACTATTACACTAATAATTAGAGTCTAACCCATCTTTCCCTGTTCTTTGATTATTAACTGTTCTTTCTGCATCAAGGGTGTGTTTGTATCCTGACTTTGTCGACTCAAAAGAAGCTGACTGGATATTGGAACAGCTTTGTCAAGATGTTCCCTGGAAACAGAGGACTGGCATCAGAGAGGGTAAGTGGATTTCTCAGGCTGCAGTTGTTGCTGCCTGGTCTTCCTCTCTAGAATGCTTTCTAATTCCATTGCCTCTGCTCACCACAGCTAGTCTTAAACAGAGTTTCAACCTGAGACCTTAAGAATGAATCGAATTAGCCAGTCAGACGGGACAGGAAAGAGTATTCCAGGCAGAAGAAACAACAGGTGAAAGTCCCGGAGATCAGAGAGGCAGGAGGGAAGAGATGAGAGTTCAAGGAAGCAAAGAAAGTTTCATTTGGGCTTGGCGCCTGTGGCTCAAGCAGCTAAGGCGCAAGCCACCTACACCTGAGCTGGCGGGTTCGAATCCAGCCTGGGCCTGCCAAACAACGAAGGCTGCAACCAAAAAAAAAAAAAGAAAAAGAAAATTAGCCAGGCGTTGTGGCAGGCGCCTGTAATCCCAGCTACTTGGGAGGCTGAGGCAGGAGAATCGCTTGAACCCAGGAGTTGGAGGTTGCTGTGAGCTGTGATGCCATGGCACTCTACCCAGGGCGACAGCTTGAGGCTCTGTCTCAAAAAAAAAAAAAAGTTTCATTTGATTTGGTTAAACTGTGGCTTAATATACTTACCTCCCTTCATGTTTATTCACTGCCTCTACTAGTTAAAATGGTGCCAACTTTCCTCTTTCTTCATTCACAGACACTTACAGACCTGTGTTTTTTTCTGACCCTGTCTTGCATACATTCTTTGGTGATTCTTCTTATTGACTTTTTTCTTTTAGAGACAAAGAGTCTCTCTTTATTGCCCTTGGTAGAGAGCTGTGGCATCACAGCTCACAGCAGCCTCCAACTCCTGGACTTAGGGGATTCTGTTGCCTCCGCCTCCCGAGTAGCTGGAACTTGGAGGGTACTCCGAGTAGCCTTTTTTTTTTTTTTTTTTTTTTGGTTGCAGCTGTCATTGTTGTTTGGTGGGCCCGGGCTGGATTCGAACCCGCCAGCTCAGGTGTATGTGTCTGGCGCCTTAGCCGCTTGAGCCACAGCTACAACACCTGGCTAATTTTTGTTGCAGTTTGGCCGGGGCTGGGTTTGAACCCACCACCCTTGGTATATGGGACTGGCAGCCTAACCATTGAGCCACAGGCGCCGCCCCTTCTTACTGACTTTTTATTCTCATTTTTCTTTCACCAGAAGAATCCCTTCTCTTTTAGCTTCAGTGTCTATACACTTTTGAGCTTGCAAAGGTGACATAGCAGTTATTACTTGAACCTGCTGCTTCTCTGTGGGCATCCGTGTTACCGGTACCTGTTATACCACAGGTATAACACTGGGGGGCGACTGTGCTCTAGCATAGAATTTGTTTTCTGAACTAGTAAATGAATTTAAATTTTCTGTAAAGAAAGAGGCAAAGTGTATACATTTGTCCCTTGGTATCAGTGGGGGATTGGCTCCAGGACCCCCAATATCAATCCCTTATATAAAATAGCATAGAATGTGCATATAACCCGTGGACATCCTCCAGTATACTTTAAATCTCTAGGTTACCTATAATACTTAATACAATGTAAGTGCTATATAAATTGTTGTTATACTGTGGTTTTTATTCGTATTTTTTGAATATTTTCAGTTGGTTGAATCTGCAGATGTGGAACCCACAGATATGAAGGGCCGATTGTTCTGACGTCATTTTTGTTACACGTCAGAATAGGAGTTAGCTTTTTCAGGGCAACTTCCTCTCACCTCCCAGAGGTTTCTTCAGAGGGCTTTTGGTAACAAACTTGGCTTTTATTGTTGGCTCTGTCATTCAAGGTAATTGTTAATTTTAAGCAAATTATAGTTAAGTAACTCTCTGATCCCTGATTTTCTTGTCTGTAAAACTGAGCTAATAATACTTTCTACCTTATAAGTTGTTTGTGCCAAGTAATTGAGATAAAGCATGGTAAGTTCTTAACAGAATGTCTGGTACATAGTAAGCTGTCAGTGAACATTAGCTGCTTTTATTATTGTTGTTCTTATTGTTGTCCTGGCTAATGTCAGCTTGGGGAAAACAGATATGTAGATAACTCCCTCTCTACATAAATTTAAACATCAAAAACTTCTGACTAAAATCTGCAACATGCTACAGTTTTTCATTGCACTTTTTCCTTTATTTGGAATCAAAAGGGCTTGTACAATGTTGGACATATGAGTGAACAGTTTCTCTTATTTCTTGTATGGATTTTGGTGCCACAAATTCCTATGGACACGGTATCCTGGTTTTTGATATTCTGATATTCAGGCTCCATATCCTGGTTTTTGAGATCAATCCAAGTCCTCCTGTTCCCCAATATAACTCTTTCCTCTCTTGTTTATGTCATCACTCATATGAGCAAGTCACAAAAATTCTCATCTTGGAGCCTTTGCTCATGCTCTGTCTGCCAACATACCTTCTCTTATCTTTTCTTCCATATCTTCTCCGAAGATGGAACCTCGATGTGGGTCAGAGGCCATCCTTACTTTTCCTTTATATTTCTCATAACTTCATGCACCTTGTAAGGCAGAGAGTTGACACTCAGTACACTTTAAATAGCACTGAACCATTTCAAAGGCCCTGTATTTTCTTTCTCAGATATAACTTACCAGCAACCAAGACTTACAGCATGGTATGGAGAACTTCCTTATACTTATTCAAGAATCACTATGGAACCAAATCCTCACGTATGTTGAAATATTATTGTTGACTATAAGTGTGGAGTACTATAAAGTATAACTACTAATAATAAATTACCTTGTAAAGATGCATGCTGGTTCCTAGTTCAAAAAACATTTTGGGTTCACACCTGAGTCTTCGTACTCATCCTCTTTTATGTGCTCTTGATCCACAGATGAAATCAGAGGGTGAGAAAAAATTGGAACTAGAGTAAATAGGAAACAGAGTCCAGGATCTCAGAACAATGAACCTTTTCTTCTCCTAATGTCCCGCTCCCTCAAGCTCTTCTGGCTGTAATACTTCTGTATAACTCATGTCACACATTTGCTGTGGGGCATTGTCTTTATGACTGGCCAGTGAGGTCAGAATGTCTTTCCATTTTTCAGGCTCTTTTGCTATTTGTGAAAAAATCTGGTGTTTTTCTTGTTGACTTTGTATTCATTCCATGGCTGCAGTTCTCAAACTTCCAACTTACTACTGCTTCTTTTGTTATTAAAAATTTCCATGACGTGGACAAAGATATTCTGGTATATAAATTAAGCTTGTCCAGAGATAGAGTTAAGGTCCAAGAAATAGCTCCCTGTTTAGTCCCTGAAATATTGCCTTTAGCAAATAATGTTATGCTTTAGTGAAATAGACATTGAAGACAGTGGAGTTTTTCTTATGGCATTGAGATACTTAGAAATGTGACACATTTCAGAGCTTCTAGTAATATGTAATCACAGACTACCACCTCACTAAGATGTTCAGGGGTAAAATATTAACTGACGGTACATGGCTTTTTCATGTAAGGAGATAATTGTGTGCTTTGGTGTCTGGGGCTGCGTTTAGAATTTGATCCTGGAAGTGCTGAGACCCTTCATATCTGGGGTTGATTTGGAGAAAATTGAATTAGGCCAACATAGGCTGTTTCCCTTGTTTCTGTCATAATTCATTTATTACCTTCTCAACAGTCACAGCTGAGAAGTTGAGGATTAAACAGGCTTGTGGGGAAGAAATCCTTTCTCCTTCATGCTAATTAAGCTTTTACAGCAGGGTTTTTCAGCCTCAGTACTGTTGACATTTTAGGCTAGATCACTTCTTCTGCGGGGCGCTCCTGTGTGTGGTAGGATGTGTGGGAGCACCTCTGACCTCTATCCACTAGTTGCTGGTGGCACCTCTCACCCAGTCATGGCAGCCAAACCTGGCTCCAGTCATTTTCAAATGTCCACTGGAGGACAAATTGCCCCTGGTTAAGAACTGGTCTTTCAGAATAGACTTAAGGTACACAGGATCAGCTTGAGTAAAGTAACCTCTTATTTTCTGACACTTTGGGAACATTGTGACAACTGTTCAAAAGAAATTTTTTATGACAATCCTTTTTTAAAAATGTAAGTAATGAGGGGTGGTGAGTCACGTCTGTAATCCTAGCACTTTGGAAAGTTTGGAGGATCTCTCAAGGCTGGGAGTTTGAGATCAGCCTGAGCAATATAGCAAAACTACATCTCTACAAAAAATGGAAAACAAAAAAGTTAATCAAAGCATGGTGTTATGTGCCAGTAGTTCCAGCTACTCGAGAGGTTGAGGCAGGAGGATCACTGGAGCCTCAGAGTTTGAGTTTGCCACGTGCTATGGTGATGCCACTGCACTCTAGCCCAGGCAACAGAATGAGACCCTGTCTTAAAAAGAAAAAAAAAAGAAAGAAAGAGAATATATGATGCTTATTGAAAGTTTAGAAACTGCAGATAAGCATGAAGAAGAATATTAACCATTTAGATAATCTTTGCACTTAATATTTTAGTTTGTCTTTTTTATTTTAGGAAAATATATTTAGAGAATCTTTTTTCTATAAAATTCAAATAAATTATGTTTCATTTAACTGTGTATCATTAACATGTTACTGTGTCATTAAATATTCTTCTACAACATCATCTTCAATAGCTGCATAGTATTTCATAATCTGTGTTTACCATAACTTATTCAAACAACCCTCTATGGTTGGATATTAAGCTGATCAAATTAGAATTTTTTTTTGAGATAGTTTCACTCTGTTGCCCCAGGCTTAAGTGCCATGGCATCACCCTAGCTCACTACAACCTCAGATTCTTGGACTCAAGCAGTCCTCCTGCCTCAGCCTCCCGAGTACCTGGGACGACAGCTGCCCACCATGATGCCTGGCTAAAAATTAAAATTCTCCCACTGATTCATAACTTTGTGTTTATTATGAATAGATTTAGTCCATTTACATGCTGTCTTGAACAAGATCATAAGAGCTGCCCTTCTCAGATTTTCTTAAAGGAGGGTGCACTAGTGTGTATGTTTGTTGTGTATATGTATGTTGGGGGTGGTTGTTTAATTAAAAAATTGTTACTCTCTCAAGCTCATTATCCCACAGGAACAGAGTAGGTTTATTAAATTGTAGGTTTATAAATTTCTTTTAGTCTTTGTTCAAACTAAATCTACATAAACACAACATATAAAGCAGATCAAAGCCATGGCCGGCTAGGAGTTCCACCAACTTGACCTCTCCCTTCTCCGTAGGCAGTAAACCCCGAGGTACCACTGTGGTAACCAGTGCCCCATAAAACCGTGTTTGAAATAAACTGAATAGATCTTTCGCTTCTGTGATTCATATTTCCTTGTACTCTTTTCCTCAAATGTCTTTTAAGGATAGAATGTCTTCACTGAACAGCGAGATGATGCTGAATTTTAATTTAGACATTCAGTTCTGAGGGATCTGTATATAGAGTATTGGTTGGAGAGTCTAAATTAATCCTCTAGTTCATTATCCCCCCCCTTTTTTCTCTTTTCTCTGTACTTCACTACCAAAAATAACCAAGGGAGAAAAAAACCTACTTAGAAACATAATGCAAACTTGATGTTATTATAGTGCTTAGTCCCTAAGCAAGTCAGGGAAGTGCTAATTAGATTCACAGTCACATTGTAGAAGAGCTATCTTCCTCTTTTTCATTCTTGTTTTTCTCTTTAAGTGTATAATTCGAGCATCTGATCTTTATCTCCATGAAGATATAGTTGAAGCTGTAAAATAATTAAGAAATACAGCTTTCTGATGTTATTATTGGAATTTCATGTGGAATTTATTCTCTTCAACAGAGGTTTAATAACTTTTTTGTTTTATGAGGGTAGATCCCATGTATTTTTCTACCACAATAAGAGAGATGCAGAAACTTCCAACTTCCAAAGGCTTTCTTAGTCTCTCTAGGTGTGTCATTGACCAACTATTTTGTTGTTGGTGCTGTTTATTTTTTTAAATCCTCTGCTTAGAATGTAATACTAATATCCACAGCAGGGAATTCCAGCTTTAACCGTGGTTTCACATCATGGTAAAACTGAGTGGTTCTCACACATGCTTCCCTGGCACTTTTACCTGACGACAGCCATGGGACATACTTAACATCATCTGTCCTTTGCCAAACTTCCATTCCTTCACTACCAAATAACTAACATGGACATTGGAAGCGTTCTCTAAAGTAGCAGTTCTTAAAGTATAGTCTTTGGATCCCTGGAGAGGAGACCTTTTTGGGGAGTCCACAAGTAAAACTTAATAATACTAAAAAAAGTGATATTTTTCACTGTGTTGAGTTAGCACTAATGGTATGAAAGTAATAGTGGATAAAACAACTGGCATCTTAGCATGAATCAAGCCATTGTCATCAAACTGTACTAGGAGTCATTGTGTTCTTCATCACCATGCACTTCCAATTTAAAATTTTTTAAATGATTGTTTCAGTTAAGAATGTCCCTTGGCTTGGTGCCTGTGGCTCAATGGGCTAAGGCGCCAGCCACGTACACCTGAGCTGGCGGGTTCGAATCCAGCCCGGGCCTGCCAAACAACAATGATGGCTACAACCAAAAAAAAAATGGCTGGGCGTTGTGGCGGGCGCCCGTAGTCCCAGCTACTTGGGAGGCGGAGTCAGGAGACTCGCTTGAGCCCAGGAATTGGAGGTTACTGTGAGCTGTGATGCCACAGCACTCTATCCAGGGTGACAGCTTGAGACTCTGTCTCAAAAAAAAAAAAAAAAAGAATGTCCCCTTGATGAAGTAGTAAACATTATTAGTTTTACTCTATCTCAGTCTTTGAGCAAATGTCTTTTTAATGATTTTCTTGATGAAAATGAAGGTATGCCTTAAGCATTCTTGCTCCAAGTTAAAGTGTGATCATTTGAGCTGTAAGCTGAACTAGCTACTTTTTTATGGTCCATTTTTACCTAGAAGACAACTGGAAAACAGTTAATAGCTACCATTATTAAAACTTGAGCATTTGGCAGATATTTTCTCAAAAATGAATGAAGTGATTGTCACATCAAGGAAAACAATTGGCAGAATTTGTTACTATTGATAAAAGTTGAGTGTTCATGCAAAAATTAGAATTTTAGAAAACTGATCTCTGCCACTTTAAGCCTGATCTCTTCCTATTACTTTGACTTTACTGATGAAATCAGTGGTAAAAACAGATAGGATTTTTTGTTATTGTATAATGACATGTGTCAACAAGTCGGCATTTAGAAGATAGTATAATTCAGTGAACTAATACTTTTCCAGATGACCAATGGTTGATGTTACAAGATCATACAAGGTTAAAGATCCCTTCCAAGGCAAGCTGAACCAGTGGATTTAAATATAAAAAAAATAAGAAAAGATTGCTTTGGTTTTAGATTCTACATTGTAGTTAACTTTAAGAAATCAGCACTTGGGGTGGCGCCTGTGGCTCAAAGGAGTAGGGCACTGGCCCCGTATACCGGAGGTGGTGGGTTCAAACCCAACCCCTGCCAAAACTGCAAAAAAAAAAATCAGCACTTGTTGAATTTAGTATAATATCAAAGAATAATATCTAACATTATTCAAAAAGGCTATAAGTCTTTCTATAGCCTTTTCTTCATATGCATCAACCAAATAACCTGTTTCAACAGATTGAATGCAGAAGAAGATAGGAGAATCAGCTGTCTTCTCTTAAGTCAGGCATTAGGGACATTTACATAACAATATCATTCTTCTCACCATTTTTTTTATTGGAAATTATAGCTGTTTAAAAATAAATATTTATGCTATCATTTAATAGGTCTGTTACTGCATTTCAAACCAGTATTTAAACTTTTTTTTTTTTTTTTTTTTTTTGAGACAGAGCCTCAAGCTGTCTCCCTGGACAGAGTTCCGTGGCATCACAGCTCACAGCAACCTCCAATTCCTGGGCTCAAGCGAGTCTCCTGCCTCTACCTCCCAAGTAGCTGGGACCACAGGCGCCCGCCACAACGCCCAGCTATTTTTTGGTTGTAGCCATGATTGTTGTTTGGCGGGTCCGGGCTGGATTCGAACCCACCAGCTCAGGTATATGTGGCAGGCACCTTAGCCCGCTGAGCCACAGGCGCCGAGCCCAGTATTTAAACTTTTTTTTCCATTTTATCTTTAAATATGATAACTATCAATTGCTGTAACTTCTGTAAACAAAAGTTCCAAGGAGTTCCCAATAATTTTTAATAGTGTAAAGTTTGAGAACTGCTGTTCTAAAGGAAGCTCTACAAAGCACTTGGGATTTCTGGGAAGAAAGACATAGAATTCTAGTAAGAACCAGTACAAGCTAGTAAGAACCAGTACAAGCTATTCCTTTTATAGCTCCCCAGTACAATCCCAGGTGATGGGTCATAGCTTCCTGTAGTATACCTGGAAAGACAGTTCAAAATATAAACGACATAACTGAACTCACTGCCCAGGAGGTGGCGCTGTGGGATCTGTGCAGGTCTTCTGTAGCTCACAGTTCATGCATTCCTTAAAGCCTGTCATGATTCCTGTTCTGTAGAAAAGGATGTTTTTCTCTTTTAGATTCTGTTTTTAGGAAGTTAACCACTGTGGCAGTATTAAATATCTTTTTTAAAAGGCAATTCTGCCATTCCAGATAAAATAGGGATAGACTGAACAGAGAGCCAGCTGGTAGGAAATTTGTTTCACTCTTCAGACGTCAGCTGGGTCTGCTAACTACCTGGCAGCATATCCGCTTTACTGTTCCACTTACCACCTTAATGACTTATCAAGGTCACTTCCCTGAATATACTGACTGACATTTGCTTCTTTGAAAGCGTCATGGAAAAGGATGAGGTCCATAGACAGACCCTGATCCTCATGACATTTCTGTGTTTAGTACCTTGCAAAATTAGGTGTTGTAAACTTAGTACCTTAATAAAATTGCAGAAGTTAACTTGCTTCAACATGGATAGGATAGGAAGGAATCACACTACTCTTCTTGCTTTCAGTTTATTGCATTCCAAGTGGTTTGCTTATCCCAGGCCCTGTTTATGAGTGGACTGATAATTGCCCTTTTTTTCCATGTGCTGCCACCTTGTGTCTAATGTGACTGTCTCTGCCCTTTGCCTGACCTATTGATTGCAGTGGCATCCTGTGCTGAGCATGCTAAAGAACCGCATTGAAGGGAATACTGGCCACACCTTCAACTCCTTACTTTGCAATCTTTACCGAAACGAGAAGGACAGTGTGGACTGGCACAGCGACGATGAACCCTCACTTGGGAGGTGCCCCATCATTGCTTCACTCAGTTTTGGTGCCACACGCACTTTTGAGATGAGGAAGAAGCCTCCGCCAGTGAGTATTCTTTTTTTCTTATGCTCTTCCTGCCTCTCATTATTCTGTGAAAAAAGCAGAGCTCCTAAAGGCTCCTACTTTCAGATTTAGAGGATAGGAACACACATTCTGGTGATGAAACACTTTCAGCTGATGACTTACCCCATAGTTATCTTTTGGCTTCCAGAGTGCCCATTCATTCATTTACTTATCCAACAGGAATTGCTGGTCCTGTGCCTGTGCTGGGGGCTCATTTCCAATGGTGGAAAGAACAGACACAGTTTCTGTCCTCAAGGAGATACAGTCTAGTGGGGGTGGACAGATATTGCTAATTACTTAAATAATTACAATTGTGGTAAATTGTAATTTATCACAAAGAAGAAGAGAAGAAGAGGAGATTATGAAAGGATGACTCAAGCTAGTGAGGCAAGAAGGAAAAGGAAGGAGGCACAAGGGAGATGTCCCTGAAGAAGACTTCATCGTGCAGACTGTAAGGGAGCACCACGTGTGTCTTTGGTTCTTCTTAGCCTTGTCCTGAAATGAAGATGGATCTGTAACTCTTTCAGAGAGAGGAAATCTGTCCACATTCAGGTAGAAAAGCAGTGACTAAACTTACCATATGATAACTTCAGTGTTCCACCTCAGCTCTTACCCAGGATGATGACACTTGAGGGATACAAGGGTTTTTAATTAGTTTTGAATTGAAAGTGGCAAAAGTATAGAACCTTAGGACTAAGGTAGAAAGAACTCCAAGAAAAGAGCAAACCTCTACCAAATTATCTTATTTCCAGTGTTTCTGTCTTTTCCTAACCAAAATTCTTGATCATTTGGCTTATGACATTAAATCAGACCCAGTCAATGTGGAAGGCTACCTAATAGGCTGTTTTTTAAATATGACCTAATCCAGACCACATCATCATTAGTCAGTGCTCATGTTTGCTCTGTATCAAATATACTTCTCTACGAATACAATTAATAGACCAAGTGCTTTCCCTTCATGTATGCTTGAGTTTCTGTGCATGACATTTGAAAGTATATTGTGTTATTTTGTATATATGCCATTAACCTCCTTTTGTTGGTATAATTTCCATTGCTTGGTTTCTTTGCTTTTGTTTACACAGAAGCTTTGGTCACTAGTAGGGCATTTTCTGTTGCCAATGTCTTATTGAGTGAACTTGCTCCTTGAGCACTGTGATTAGCCTTTACCCTTACACTGGCAAGCAGCCTTCTCAGGTACCAAGGAACACTACTTGAGAATCAGACAACCCAACCTTTGCTATATTCTCTTTAGGTATGGTTATACTTCTGTAAACCATAGAAGTTAAATACCAAGTTCACACATGTGAAGAATTCATCTTACCCTTAGTTATATAAAGCAGAGAAACACTGTGTGTCTCATTATTTAAGTTTAGACCTTCTTCTCAAGCTAAACCCATATGGAACACGAACTTTTTGCCAGGTGTGGTACTGGGACCTGCGGCTCACTCAGTGATGAGTAAGTTGAAATTGTCTTTCTCCTTCTGGAGCTCATCTAGCACATGCTTAGTGCTATGCCTTCCTTCTGGAGTTAGCCTGAGTCGTCCTGATTGGCAAACAATTTATAGTGTATATAATCTTTGGTATGATCCTGGTGTTTGGTTTTTTTGCAGGCTTGCTTTGTGGCTAAGTATTTAAGTATTCAGTTATTGTTACTTTACACACATACATTCACCATTACTGCTCCCTTTTAAAAAAATGTTGGCCCGGCTCAGTGCCCGTAGCATAATGGTTACGGCACCAGCCACATACACCAAAGTTGGCAAGATCAAACCCAGCCTCAGCCAGCTAAAACAACAATGACAACTGCAACAAAAATAGCCGGGTATTGTGGTGGGTGCCTGTAGTCCCAGCTACTTGGGTGGCTGAGGCAGCGAATCGCTTAAGCCCAAGAGTTTGAGGTTGCTGTGAGCTGTGATGCCACAGCACTCTACCAAGCAACATAATGAGACTCTGTCTCAAAAAAAAAAAAAAAAAAATGTTTGGCCTATTTATAGATTAGGAGCTTAAGAATCCCCAAAGGATGCATTCTGGTTAATTAGTTTTACTATAGAAGCCATTTCCAACTATTAAGCATTAACTATCTTTTTTTTTTGTTTTTTTTTGTTTTTTAAGACAGAGTTTAACTCTGTTGCCCTGGGTAAAGAGTCTCATAGCTCACAGCAACCTCAAACTCTAGGGCTCAAGCGATCTTCTTGCCTCAGATTTTTTTCATTTTTAGTAGAGACGGGGTTTCCATCTTACTCAGACTAGACTCGAACTCATGACCTTAAGCAACCTGCCCGCCTTGGCCCAGAATTCTGGGCCACCACACTGGGCCCATTAACTATCTTCTGATGCCCAGAAATACTTCATTTCTCCTCAGATCCAGGCAGCTGAAGCTCTTCATTTTTTCATATAAATATATAAGGCATGGTGATCAAGAGCTATTTTTTGGTAATTCAGTTATATTACGGGTTAATGTGTGGACAAAGAACATAACTACTATGTATAGCATTGTTTCTGTGGGTAACTTGTTTGGAACAAAATCTGTGTTTAAGTGAGATTGGCCCATATCCCACACTAAAACTTTCTCTTCTCTTCAGCCTTCTTGGAATCTGTTTTGATGAACGCAAATGAAAGTACAGGCCCTGAAACACTTAAAAAGTAGTCAAGTCCTCATAATTATTTACTGGTAGCAAAGCAATATGCCTGATAACTATGGTAGCTGACTTGTTGAAAACACAGATCTAATAAGACAATTTTTCTGAGATTTTGAAACAAAGTTGGCTGGGGAAACAAATTTGGGAAGAAAATAAACATGTCACTACCTGAGGTTATTGATTCTAGTAAGTTTTGGCTTCTGGCCTAGTCTTAACCATGACTGTATTTGATGTAATTTTTGTATATCCTCTCAATTCTGGCTTTTGTTTAAGATGGAGAAATAGAATGTTAACATACTTGAAATTATAATCACGCTTTAGTAAACACGGTTTAAAAATGACTTTTTTCAGAACCTGTAAGTTCTACTCAAATAGGGCACAAGTTTAAACTTTTGAAAAGACTCCTTCAAGTTTCATTAATGGATTCTAAAAATCCAAATCCATAAATGCAGCTAAACTAAAAGTGCAGGAGCCTTTGTCTGAGTTGACAGTCTTAGAAATGTATCCCAGAGTACATTGTCTTTATCTTATAAATGATCTTTTTCTGAAGGATTGAAAGGAAATAGTTATTGGAAGTCTTTATTTACTTTTCTTTCTAAAATCAGGTGATAACTCTGAGACATGACTCATGATTCATACAATCCAAAGTAAAAGCATAAATTAAAAAGTATGAATTGGGTTAGTCTTCCGTGTGGGACTTGTATGAGTCTGAACTTCCTGTAACTGTCAGAGGCCTGTCTCAGTATGCCACTATACATTGTAATTTTCATGTCTGTCAACAAAACATTTGGAGTATATTAAAGGTTGTAGGAGGGAATCTGTCAAACTCCTATTAGCTTTGACCCATCAGAGGAGAAGATAATACCTGGTTTACTTGAGTCAAATTTCTCATCTGAAGCAGACATGGAAGAGTCATGAGATTTCCCGCACGTCATTTAAGTATGCAGTTTTGAGGCAAAACAACATTATCTTTGGGGCCATTTTCAAAGCAAATTAGTCTTGATTTTTTAAAATTTCAAACTCTTCCACCCCTGCAGCAGCCATTTGTTTTGCAATCTGGCACCTGGAGCAGATCTCTGGAGCTGCTGATCTTCTGGAAGCTGCCCCAGTTCCACACACTGTAATCCTAACAATTTCTCCCTGCTCTAGGATGGTAAGGAGACCTTTGTTTCCTGAACACCAGTGCCCCTCTGATTCATGCACTTGGCTCAGTCAGGTTCATACATACATCATCCCTGGAATTAAATATTTTACTCCTCCAAAGTACTTGTCCTTTTTCCACTGTCCTTTAGTTCAAGTCCTTTGTATTCATTTTGATTTTACAGTAAATTGCCATTTCCTTTAATGGCAGTAAGGCACGTGGGGACATAGTAGGAGTGTTGGAGTTTGCTCTTCCATTCACTCCAATCCTTTAATTTGTCTGGTTCAGATCAAAGACTGAGTGATCTTCTGTATCTGTGTTCTGGCTATATAGTCTTAAGACCAAGGTAAAGCTTACCAAATATATTTCAATAGACCTTTATTATTCTATCAGGCAGGGTTCATCAGAGCTTGTCCATATTTCTTGAACCAAACCCAGTTGTGCTTTTCAAACTACATGGTGTCCCTGTTTGCAAAGATTAGTCTGGTTCTTTTCCCAGCTAGCTTTAATTCTTTACTGAAAAACAAACTGGAAAAGGAACTACAAAAGCCATTTGGCAGGCTGCTATTTCTCTGTCGGTTACCATGGAAACAGTGATGGCTGGGGGGGTATTATTAGATAATAGCAGGAAGTTTGTGATGCACTGGAGGTTTAGATGCCAAAAACCTTGTTTTTCTAGCAAATTACCCCTGGATAAACGGTGTACTTCATCAGCTGAATCCTGCAGAAATGAGGGACTCAGAGTGATTGAGCTGAGGCAAGTTGGGCCTTTCTCTAACCACTCTTAGACCTTCTAAAGGATGTGAACCCTGTTCACATCACTGGAAGGGACGGCTACGAAAGCACAGCCAGTGGAGTGCAGTGGAGGTGCTAGTACCTCCCTTTCTAATTGGTTGGTTTTTTTTATATATTCCTGGGAAGAGTGAAGTATAAAAAGGTCAATCTGATCATAAATACTGTTATTTTTTTCCTAGAGTGTTAGAAACAATGAGGATATTGGAATCCAAAATAATATGATGCTGAATAGCTTAAATTTGGACACTGGATAAGCTAGAAGTGTGCAGCGTTCCATAGGGTGGGGACTGAGCCTCCACCTTAGCCATCAGCTCCTCCTGCTGCTATTCCAGTCAGCCCCCCTTTTTGTCAATCATCTGCAGATTGTAGCATTTCCTCTAAGAGACTACAAGAACTACTGGAAAGAAATTATCGGTAACCATGATCATTTAAAAACATACCCTAATGAAATTTTTAAAATCAGATTTTGTTTCCTGTTTCTGTCCCTGCTGTTGGTAAAAACACTTAACTGCCTCATTTATGTTTACTGCCTTTTGGTGAAGGGGAATGATTCTTGGTAGATTCTTCATGGGAGTCATTGAAAAGTTTTCCCGTGAAAGTTGTTGCAGTACTCAGTGAATGTTGAAGCTATCATAAATGGTGGATGCCATGGTGATTTTTCAGGTGTGGAAATTGAAAAAGGAAATGAATAGCAATGAAACTAAACTCCAAGGTACCTGTGGTCTGCAAAATAGTGATTGAGTTTTTGGAGAGTGTGAGAGTGATTGGATAAATGAAAGTATGTATGTTTAGGCAGATGAAGATAGGTAGTGCTGGTAGGACTTGAATTATCTTCAGACTTGAGATCCTTCAAGAGTTGGAATCATTTTCTTCCCTAGAGCCTTGACTCAAGCTGAAATTCATACCTTGACTCCTACTGGGAATAATTTTCTTTTTTTTTTTTTGAGACAGAGTCTCACTTTGTTGCCCTTGGTAGAGTGCTATGGCTTCACAATTCACAGCAATCTCAAACTCTAGGGCATAAGTGATTCTCTTGCCTCAGCTCCCAAGTAGCTGGGACTATAGGAGCCTGCCACCACACCTGGCTAATTCTTTTGGTTGCAGTTGTCATTGTTGCCTAGCAGGCCCGGACTGGGTTCAAACCCGCCACCCTAGGTATATGTGGCCGGCATCCATGCCAATGGAGCCACAGGTGCCACTCTTCACTTGTGTTCTTAAAGTGAACATGAAGATTTGAACCTCTTGACTTGCATGACTTTGTGGGGTTTTCTGGGTCCAGTGAATAGCGAACTGTTTTCACAGATCACTTCAAGCCACTTAGGGAAAGAGAAAAAACTAATTTTTAAAGGGGTGATAAATATAAGTAGAAATTTTAATATTTTCTTTTCCTTTCCACTTATCTATCTACTACTGGATATGTGCCCCAAATTAAAGACTACTCCTTTATAATTTCTACTATATACTGACCCTCACCTATAGTGAACAGTCATTATCTTGAGCTCAAATCATGTGTTTTATCATTACCATCAGAGTCTCTGGTTTCATCGTGCTATGGCCTGAATTGTGTCCCTCACCCCCAAATTCATATGTCGAAGCCCTAACCTTCAATGTGACTGTGTCTGGAGATTGGGTCTTTAGGAGATTATTAAAGTTAAAGGAGGTCACACAGGCGGAGACCTAATTGGATAGGACTGTGGCCTTATGATCAGAGGAGAGGAGATTCCTGCTCCTCCATCCCCCACCACCATCATGTAAGGACATAGAGAAAAGGACGCAGTCTGCGAGCTAGAAAGATTACCTTTACCAGAATCTGACAAGGCTGGCACTCTGATCTCAAACTTCCAGCCCCCAGAACTGTGAGAAAATAAATACCTGTTGGTTATTTTCCCTGTCTGTTATGGCAGCCTGAGCTCAGATAGACTGCCTGCCTATTCTGACACTTACTAACTTTGCCCTTGGGCATGTCACTTAACCTTTCTGTGCTCAGTTTTCATTATCTATAAATAGAGATAAGAATGGTATTGACCTTGCTAGATTGTTATGAGAATTAAAGAAATTAATATATGTATGGTTCCATGCCCATAGCACAGTGGTTAGGGCACAAGCCACATACACCGACGCTGGTGGGTTCTAACCCATCTTGGGCCAGCTAAACGACAATGACAACTACAGCGAAAAAATAGCTGGGCCTTGTGGTGGGTGCCTATAGTCCCAGCTACTCCGGAGGCTGAGGTAAGAGAATTACTTAAGCCCAAAAGTTGGAGGTTGCTGTGAGCTGTGAGGCCAGTGCACCCTACTGAGGGGCGACATAATGAGACTCTGTCTCAAAAAAAAAAAAAAGAAGTTAATATATGTAAAATACTTAGAACAATGATGGGGCACTGTAAGTGCTGTAGGTGTTAGCTATTATTATTACATATCATTATATCTAAATAAAGAAATCAAGGCATAAAATAACTCAGTAACCTGGCCCAAAGCCAGGGGGATAGAATCCAGGTTTAACAGCCATAATCTTAAGTACTCTGGTTATCCATCAAGAAGCAAGATTTTTTGGCTCATGTAACCTTTTGACTACACCAAATTCTCTCTCTCTCTTTTTTTTTTTTTTTTTTGAGACAGAGCCTCAAGCTGTCACCCTGGATAGAGTGCCGTGGCAACACAGCTCACAGCAACCTCCAAATCCTGGGCTCAAGCCAGTCTCTTGCCTCTGCCTCCCAAGTAGCTGGGACTATAGGCGCCCGCCACAAGGCCTGGCCATTTTTTGGTTGCAGCCGTCATTGTTGTTTGGCGGGCCCAGGCTGGATTCGAACTCGCCTGCTCA
>CAUYRH010137550.1:0-28674 GCA_963574655.1 Perodicticus potto | reverse complement strand
GAATTGATTTACAGAAAAGAATACAGAAAACACCAAAGCTCCTGGTAGAGGGAGAGATTTCAAGTGGGGAGAGAGAAGCTCTCTCCGTTCCTCTCCCGGTCTTTCCCCGTCTCCTCCTCTAGGCCTCTAGCCTCAGGGTATGTATAGGTGTACGGGTTCCTTGGCCAGGAAACAAATGAATACAGTCCCTTAGTTGTCTGTGTTCTTGTGTGGATCACTGAGTTTCTTTGAATTATTGGTCAGGCAATTCATAGCTGTTCATGTCTTTAGGATCAGTTAGTGAAGATTTATTTTGTTCCTTTGGTCATGCCATATTTCCCTGGTTCTACCTGTTCCTGGCAGCTTTGTGTTTGTGTCTGCAGATGAGAATATGCGGCCACCTCTTTATGGACTGACCTTGACAGGGAAAGACCTTTACCAGTGGGCCTAGCTAAAGATTCTGGGAGCCTCTCAAACCTTCTCTGTGGATGTGTATGTCCATTCCTTTCCTGCTTTGCCCGAGAAGTTTCAGAGTTTTGTGCCTTCCCCCAAGTCTTGAAGAGCTATAAGCTGCTCTTCCCTTCTTGGTGGGAGAGTGTACTGAAAGGCCAGGGTTAAATAGCAAATATAGCAAATATAAATTAGATATATAATATGTTATATATATATAGCAAATCTAGAATAATCTGTTGTTTGTTCATTAGTTTATAAGAATAATCACCAAGATTTAACGATTGTATCATACCAGAGAGGGCATGGATGTAGGAGGTGAAGGAGTGAGTGAGTAGAGCTCTTCTCTATCTGAGGCCATTGCTTTATGACAGTCTAATGTTGCTACATCTGAACTGCATAGGGATCAATCTGAATGACTTCATTAAATGTCCAGACATCTACTTATCTGTGCTAATTACATGCCTTTTGCTTTTTACTGATTATTTAAACAGATTTAAAGTTTTGACTATTATTTAGTTTCAGTTCTATCAATAATCCAAAGGAAGAGACTCAAAATGCCATCTTAATTTTTGTTTTAGATAATTTGATTTTATTTCCTGATTATATTTTTATTAGGGAAGAGGGCAAATATTAACATTTATTTTTCTTAGCTAATTTATATTGTTAGGTGTCATTTCAGAGCCATGAAATATTAGAGCTGACAAAGTTGTTTTTAATTTTTAATTTGATGCAAAGCTTTTATTTCTATTTGATGATATCAAGGTACATAAAGTTAAGTCATTTGCTTAAAGTAAAAATAATAACTAGAAAAAAGAGAAGCTCTCTGTGTTTGATTCATAATCCATTGCTTGTTTTGCTATAATATTGTGTCTTTTCATGGCCATTGAGCTCCAATAATCCTGTCGGCTCTTCATGCATTGTGTCTATAAGGAGCTTGTAACAGAGCTTTAGCCACAGACGTAGCAAGTCAGAACCCACTCACTGAATTGAATCAACTGAATTGGATATGCTTATGTAAATGATGTTACCCCAAATCAAAGACATACTGAATGTAAAAGGATCATGAGGACTCTAGGTGAGTTCCACAATATTGAGTTGCAAGAAGAAAAAAACATAAATAATATTATAATTTATCCTTATGAATTAAAGCATCCTTTGTCTAGAAAAACATGTATCAAAGTTAAAAACTTTAGCCAAGCATGGAGGGGAGATCACTTGAGCCCAGGTGTTGAGGTGACATGGAGCTGTTATTATGCCAGTGCATGCCAATAGAAGCAACAGAGTGAGATCCTTTCTCTGTAAATCAAAGCAAACAAAAGAGATACAACAATAGAAGTAGTGACTTATCTATAACCTATACCAACAAAATTTCATCCATTTGAATTCAAAGTGTTCACCGCAATGTTCTATCAAATAGCAGTTATCCCTGAGGTATTCATCTATGGTATATTCATGACAAAAGTACTTATTTAACAATTTAATACATACCTATTTTTCACAAAGCCAAAAAATGATCATTGTTCAGTCAAGAGATAAAATTGAGAGGGAAAAAAAAAACATGAATTTTAATTTTTGGAGACAGGTGCTCCCTCTGTGAATCAGAAATTGTATGATCACTGGTGGGGCACGGTAGCTCACACCTGTAATCCTACTATTCTGGGAGGCTGAGATGGGAGGATTTCTTAGGGTCAGGAGTTCAAAGACAGCCTGAGCAAAAAGAGACCTCGTCTCTACTAAAAACAGAAAAATTAGCTGGGCATGGTGGCTTGTTCCTGTAGTTCCAGCTTCTTGGGAGGCTGATGCAGGTGGATTGGGAAAGCCCAGAAATTTGAGGTTGCTCTCAGTGTGTCCAAGGCCATGGCGCTCTAGAATAGGAAGAAAAAGTATCCAATGTATACACCCCTAATATGAAGCAAATTTATATCTTTCAAGGGATTTAGGCTTTTGAATTCTGATGTATTCAACTGATGGTTCACAAGTGAGGTTTGTTGAGATCTTTCCACCTTGGAAGGCATACAACCTGAGTTGACTCATCCCAGAATATCATTAAAGGATCACAAGGTCACAAGTCGTCTAGATACTTCCTTTTTTCTAGAGCCCAGTTGCAAGCTAGTAGGAGTTTATAAAACACAATTTACCTGGTAACCATGCTAGAGTAGCATGACCAGTCTAAAACTTCAAAGAGCCACCTAGGGTAGAGTATGCTTCCCTTTGCTAGGGGCTACAGTCAATCACATAACTCAGGGGATCATTAGAGTTGCGTAGCCCCAAAATTAGATTTCACAGCTCTCTGGATTTTTCTAGTGTAGCCTGTGGCTTTGGACCCCATTCATGAATACTTCTTTGTGAGTTTAGCCAATATAAAAAAATAAGTAGAATGGCCAAGTGATGCACTAGCTATCTCCAGCACCTGAGTTAAATAAGGTCTGGCCTTCCTTTGTTAGCAGTGAGGGGCTGAGGAGACAATACTTTTTTTCTCCACTGCAGAAGGATAAAGTATTCTAAACCTTCCTACATAGTCCCAAGACACATTTGGTAGAAAGTCCTTAGAATTTTATCAGGGATTATCACCTACCTCTGCTGGTGGAGGTTAGATAACAAAAAAGCAATCAGGTTAATGAAAGTGAGGTTTTTGACATGGACGTTAAGACGTCATTTATAGAGTCAGATTTTAGAACAGCAGGGATAGAAGCACTTCTGTTACATTTCACACCAAAAGGGAGTGAGGGCATTTCAGCTGTCAATATTAACAAAGTCTAACTAAGAAAAAAAATTAAGGATCCTGCTTCTATATTATACAACATGGCAAAATGATGGCCTTGGAGCAAAGAGCCTCTAAACCATAGGTCACATGGCCCACACTTCTGGCTCCCTAAATGCCATATGCATCATTCTTCATATCTACTAAGTGTCGCCTGATCCTCTTTTAAGTGTGAACGGTTTCACCATCTCTGCAAAATGGGAAGACAAACAGCCTCAGTAGTTACTATGTCTGTTTCCACTTCTCTTAGTTGATCCTCAATTTCAATCAAAGCACCACTAAATCCACACAATGTTCATTAGTTCTTCAACAGAAATTAAGGGGTAAATAAGAAGACTAAATTGTATATAAAATAAAAATGGAGGAGAAACACAGAAAAGAACGTCATTTCATACACACACACACACACACACACACACACAGGGAAAGAGAAAAGATGAAAGCCACTGAAGGTTGTCATCCCAATATTCTACTTGATACATATGACTTCTTTCTCCTGCCATTTATCTCATATTTCCCTTTTCAGGTTTTTTTTTTCCTTTGGTGCTTTTTTTTTACCTTGTAGTATTACAGAGATCTGTAATACTTTGGAGATCTGCCTTCTCAAAGATTCTTCCTTTTGCGGATGCTGTAGTTTTCTATTAATCTCTGTTTGCTATTGAGAATAGAAATAAAAAGAGGTGCACTCAGAGAATTCCCTGGTTTCCAGACATATTTTTTCTTTTACTAGTTCGTCTATTATTCTATACAACATCGCTATTTGCCATGGACATTTCAGATATAATCTCACAGATTGGATAATAAGGTTTAATCAGGAAAGAAGCTTGTCTTGCAGCCTGAATTTGCTGTACAGCTTTCCTTTGCTCTCGTTCCTACTTGAAATCAACAGTCTTTTGAGTGATTTTGTGAAGCCAGAAGTCCAAAAGCTTTTCCCATGTATTATGTGCTGTGAGGTACAACAACTTTTCTTTACCTTAGGGTGGTACCTTGGGGTGCTTCATTTCAATGACACCCAACAACTTTACATAGGCAACAGACCCCGAAAGTTCTTTGGTGTTTATATTTTAGCCTCTATTTCAAGGGGTAAAACACATTTTCTGTAGAAAGGACAATATAATAAAGCAATTGTTATGTCATTTCAATATTTTAGAATCTGTTGTACATAATAATGTTTGCCAAAAATACTTTACTTTTGACATGCAAAAATAGCCATTGATAATATGTAAACAATGATCTTTGCTCAGTTCTAATAAAATTTTACTCATAAAATATTTAGGCTGCAGCCTGTAGTCTGCCAATCTCTCTTCAAGTTGTGTAGGTCATATTGAAGTGTTCAAGTAGTACTACCATTTTTTTCTTTTTTTTAAATCCAATCAAATGATGAAGCCAATAATGAGCAGCATGGTGTTTTGTGGAATGCTGTAAAGATCGAAGTATTTGTAGACCATTTCATGGCACAAGGCCTAACCCTGTGACAAACCCGGCTGTGCTCTTAGCCCTAGAAGGTAAAGAAAAATTGCTTCTGATAATCTTTAAAAATTTAAAAATGAATCCATAGTTTTTATTCAAGAGCCATCTGCTTTCAGCACAGGCTTCATAGGTAGCATTAGTGGAATTTAGTAGATGTCACCACCAGTAATTTTTAAAAATATGCATACATTTATCACGGCATTAAAGCTTACAGTTCTAACTAAGATATGACATTCCTTCTGTGAAAGTATCTTGTTAGGGAGAGGAGGTAAGTAATGAGTCTTCTGTTGATAGGAGGTGATTACAATGTGACTTGAGGAGAATAAGCATCCCCTTGTAATGTATCTGCTGCAGAAAAACAAACAATTTATCACAGGGTTTTCACACACGGGAAGCAAAAAGGGACGTGTGTAAAGAACAAGAGAGAATGGTGCAGAGTAATCCAGGGGCCCAATGGTTCTAATTTTATTTGAGCCCAAAGATTCCATTTCAAGTTTCAGGGTCTCCCCTTCCCCCGTCCACAACCCGTTCATCACATGAGATACTTGGTGAGGCTGCGAATTCAGCTGATATTTTACTTTGTTGCACACAATTAAGTTTTATGTTTTATTTTTAGCAATATTGATTCTCCAGATTAAAAAAAAACAGATAATTGTATGGCTTCTATGTAAACATTTTAGCTTAATTTTCAGACTGTTACGTAAACGAAGAGTAAGAGGCTTAAACTTAGCATTTTCTTTAAGTGATTTAGAGGAATCCATATATTATAATACCACAGCCAGGCAGTCACTATCGTTATTTCCATAAGAGTCAAAGTCAGTGGCCCCTGGGCTCCCCAACCACTTGTTCCAGCTGACATTTTATCACAACCAGTTGCCTATAATACCCTGAAAAATTAGAAGCCAATACTCGCTACGGATTGTCAGCTTCTCTGTGATCATATGCAAGGAGCTTACGACTGCTACACTGTTCCACAATCCAATCCTGTTTAAGAGGGATTGTCTCCTGGGGTCTGTCCCAGTGTCAGTGCTATATCAATCATATCTAGTCAGGAGAAAAACAAACAAACTTGTAATTTAAACAAGACAAAGGCAGTTGGTTACTAAAAGAGATTATAAAAAGTACATTAAGAGAGCAGCACTTCACAAATGCAAAAATGAAGATACTATCTGTAGACTAAGAGAGAGTGTGGAAAAGGAAGACACCCGTCCTAAGAAGGAGATTCAAATTTCTTTAAAGACGTTTGACTACGTAGAAGTGACAAAAACCAGTGACAACTCAGAAAGTTGCCTGAGAATGTGCACAGAAGTCATTCTCTAAGAGTCACCCACAATTTCCACAGGGTTCTCTAGAACAGATATAGAGAAGTGGTCAGCAGATTGGGGAGAATTGGTGAAAGGAACAGTCAGTGCTACCATGGAAATGGTTGTTAGGTAGAGAAAAAGTGACTCAAGTACAGGCAGAAATCATCTTTGGAACAATCTGTCAAGAAAGCCATTGTCTGAGTTGGTAGGAATTTGTTTATAGAAATAATCCATTGAGGGTGGCACTTGTGGCTCATTGAGTAGGGCGCCAGCCCCATATACTAAGGGTGATGGGTTCAAACCCAGACCCTGCCAAACTGCAAAAAACCAAAACAAAATAAATAGATTAAAAAAAAAAAAAAAGAAAGAAAGAAATAATCCATTGAGTAAGGGAAAGTGATTATTGAATAAACATTAAAACAAAATATGATGTGTGTCGTAGGTAATCACTGAAGAAATTACAAAGCTAGAAAAAGAAAAGTTGTCCTTTTTGTTTCCAAGAAATACGTTGTACACTTTTCTCAAGATAAACAATATCCGTTCCTCAAGTGAGAGGACTAGGGCGGCAGCACTTGTTACACAGTTTCTCCTAAACCACAGGGTCATGGTACCCATTTGGTTGTTAATTGCCTTTCAAAGAAAAAAAATACATTTCCTGTGGGGGGGGGAATAATGTAATGAAGAATAATAAAATACATGTACTTATAAGAAACCAAAAAAAAAAAAAAATACATTTCCTGTGTCTTTACGAAGCAAGGTAGTTTTGCAATTTGGAGCCAGATGCCAGCTGAAGTTAGACTCCTAGAATTCCAGAAAACTGGGAGGTAGGACCGCTGCCTTCCTTGACCATCATGTTTCAGGTATGTGGATTCTAGCCCTAGGCCAGTTTCCCAGCTTGCTTATTTATTGTTTTAAATGATTTACACACATTTGAAAGAGGCAAAGAAAGAACTTACAAGTTTTCTAAGTAAATGTTTATGAAAAGTGGTTGCTGGTGGAATTTCTTCCCTAATTTTCAATTAGATGAGTTAGACCTCTTATTTTTAATTTGTGCTTTTTTTTTTTTTTTTTTTTTTTTTTTTTATTGTCACAGAGTCTCACTTTGTGACCCTGGGTAGAGTGCCATGGTATCCTCTTATCTCACAGCAACCTCAAACTCTTGGGCTCAAGAGGTCCTCTTGCCTCAGGCCCCCTGAGTAGCTGGGACTACAGGCCCCCACCGTGCAGCTTGGACAGATTTTTCTATTTTTTGTAGAGACGAGGTTCTTATTCTTGCTCAGGCTGATCTCGAACTCCCAAGCTCAAGGAACCCACCTGCCTCAGCCTCCCAGAGTGCTAGGATTACAAGCATGAACCAGGGCGCCCAGTCTGTGTTTGCTCCTATAATATCAGCACCAATAGGTCATGATAACCATGGTTGAAAGAAAGAAAGAAAGCAAGACCAAAATGAGGAAAGCCCATGACCTCTTGCTGCTCTATCCTTACAGTAGTATGTTTGCATTTTTTCTGGACAATGCCTAAGATTTTGATAGCTATAAAGAGGAAATATTTAGATAGTGTTACTCCAGGAGCACAACTCAGGGAAAAGAAGGGTGGATTAGGAGCTGAGAGACAGTAAATTTGTATATATAACACCATACATCATATACATTTTGTTGTACCTTTTACTTTTAAAAATAATATATTCTGTATATTACATCATAAAAGTATATATACATATACAATTTTTGCCCGTGAACTTTATGGCCACCCTGTGTTATTACTTTTCACAGCTACCAAGTTTTCATTGTGAAGTGGATCACAGTTTATCCACTGCTGGAAAATAAGTTCTATCCAAAATGTACTGCTAAAAATACAAATACTACTGCAAAACTATACTTACTTGTATATATTTTTAGATTTTTTCCAGTTTATTTTAGGATATATTTTCTTAAAATAAAATGTGAATGTAAAAGAGCAGATGCATATGTAATTTGCCAAATTCCCTTTCATAATTTTGTACCATTTTGTTTTCCCAATAAAAATTAATGGGATCTTGCTTCTCCATAGCCTTAGCAACAAAGGATTGTGCAAACTTTTGAATTTTTGCCAGACTAATAGCTAAAATATGGCATATAAATATAGTTTTAATTTCTATTTATATTCAGATATATTATTTAAACATGTACTTTGGTAGTTTGTTATTACCATTTATAATAAGTAAAAGAGGTTAACTTAAAATTTAAATTTAAATGACACTCGAATCACTTTCTTTTATTCTCCTACACATATGTATCTTTGTTACAAAGATTGATTAATGCATAATGTAAGTCATATACTAATGAGGAATATATATTTTAGAAATGTATGTTGTTCTCAGAAATATAGTTATTAGAGAAAAATGTAATAGAGAAATATTAAAATGTACTAACAGAGGTAAAAGGATTAACAAGGTATGCCAAGAACTCTTTATAAAAATAGAAAAATGCATACTAGAAAAATTATATGAACAATGAAATAGACAAAAAGTCTGTGAATATTTGGCAGAAAAAATAATATTAGGTTCAAAGGAGGAGACAAAAGAAGCAGCGAAGCATTGCTGATTAGATTTCTATTCAGGTAAAGTACATTACTTGGTCTTGGAGAATCTAAGAACTCTTGGGATAAAAATGCTTCTTTAAAAATCATCTCTTTAGAATAAATGTCAGCAATTATATTTATATGTATGAATATGTATTTAGGATAATACCCATGAAAAGAAAACACAACAAAACTGTCCGTATATATCTCCACCACCCAATCACAACCATACTCTATCTTTTTTTCCCCTGCGTCTTGAGTCTTTTTATTGGCCTTGGAGCTGGAGCCTCTATCAGAGTGATACTGGAATTTCATCGTCAGTGAGTTCTTGGTCTTGGTGATTGGAAGAGTGAATCCACTGACCACAGGTCAGTGGTAATATACCAGAACTTCGTCTTCTCTACTGGCTGACTCCCCAAATCTGATACTGGTGTTTCAGGTTCTTGGTCTCAGCCATTCAAAGAATAAATCCACGGACCACAGGATCAGTGGTAAGTCAGGTTTATTCACAGAAACAAAACTTAAGACTTACAAAAAAACCAAAGCTCCTGACAGAGAGAACCCTGGAGGGGAACAAGCTCTCCTGCTCCCTCTTCCAGATCTGTTCTTGGGCTCTCTGCTCAGGGATTTATGTAGTCACAGGAAGTTGTTTTGCCAGAACTCAATGTTGACTTTTAGGGCAGTGGGTCTTCCTCAGTTACAGCCAGTTGTCCAATCAGCAGCAAGGTGCTGGAACTCTCAGGCCCTTGAAACTCACATGAGGAGACAACAAGGCCCATCCATGAAATTGACCAGTTGGAAGTATAGGGGGAGGAGACAGCAAGGGGCCAGTGTCTCCCCAGCAGGTGTCTGGCCCTTCCAGCAAGCTGGTTCCTCCTGCTGCTGCAACATCAACACCACCAGGGCTAAGGCGGCAGGTCGTACACCACCTGTCCTGCATCAGTAAGACAGGATTTATTTCCAGAAAGAAAATAATACAAAAACACCAAGCTCCTGGCAGAGAGATAAAAACCCAGTCAGGGGGAGAAAAGCTCTCTCTCTCTCCTTCTCTATGTCTGTCTGTCTCCCGATCTGTCCCCAGCTCTTTGTCTATACAGGTGCATGGGTTCCTTGTATATGAGGCCAGGAAATGAATGGATACAGGTCCTTTCTGCTTGGGCAAGGTGAATGAATTGTATTAATAAATGGACACAGTCCATTCATGGAATTGAGTCCTAGGAAAATTACATGAAATTGACCTAGGCATAGGAAATGGGGGTTTCCTGTTCAGTGATAAGTACAAAGGGAAGGACATACCAAGGTGACGGTGTCTTCCCAGCAGCTGTCTGGCCCTTCTGGCTATTACAGCCTTCAGTGGGGATGGGAGGCCCCCCCTTACTTACCCTCCAGCCCGCTGGTTCCTCTCCCCGTCTGGCAGCTGCACCAACACTGCAGAGGGGGAGGCTGAAGGTCCTCCAGCTCAACTCGGTTGAGCTGGCTGGGGTGCAGCTTGTCCTGTATGAAGAGGCTGCCTCCTTTTGCCAAGGGTCCAGGGCCAAGCGGTGTGGTGGCAGCTGGCTTAGTCAGTAGATGGCTTGGCCCACTCAACATTGAGGAGGAAATGATGGTAGCCCGCCAGACACCCCAGCAATGCTGCGTGCAGCATACTCATGGCAGTGGAAGCTGGTGAAGGCAAAACCCTTGGACTGGCCAGTGGTCTTGTCCTTGGCCATGTAGATGTGAGAGATGGAGCTGAAGGATCAGAAGAGGTCCTGTAGGTCGGTCTCACGTGTATTCTCTGACAGGCTGGTGACGGATGGTGGCATTGTCATCAGCTCTGTGATTGGGCCACATCCCATCCTGGTGGCATGTATTTCCCTGTCTTGTTCTGCACAGCCTGCACAGGATCCAGCTCTCCTGGCAGCTTCCCTTTTTCACTAATGGACAGGCCCAGCTGCTTGGCCAGCTCCTTCTGCGAGGGTCCCTCAGTGTCCTTGTAGGGGAACACGCAGTCCGGTTAATATACGACAGGTGGCACTCCAGCCAGCTCAGCCAAGCTGAGCTGGAGGACCTGCCACCTCCACCTTGGCGGTGTTGGTGCGGGGGCAGCCGGGAGAGGAACCAGTGGGCTGGACGATAGGCGGGGGGGCGGGGCTCCAACCCCCACCAGAGGCTCCAATAGCCAAATGGGCTGGATAACAGCAGTGGAGACACCAAGGCTTCACTATGCACTTTGGGCTAAATACAGAAACCCCATTTCCTATGCCTAGGTCAATTTCCTAGGCCTCAATTCCATGAATGGACAGTGTCCATAGATTAATACATTCATTAACCTTGCCCCAGCAGAAGGGACTGTGTCCATTCATTAATACATTCATTCACCTTGCTCCAGCGGAAGGGACTGTGTTCATTCATTATACATTCATTCACCTTGTCCCAGCAGAAGGGACTATGTCTATTCATTGATACATTCATTTGCCTTGCCCTTGCTGAAGAGACTGTGTCCATTCATTTCCTGGCCAAGGAACCCATACACCTATATACACCCCTAGACCAAGAGCCTGTACTGGGAGGCGGGGAGAAATCAGGAGAGAAACAGAGAGAGCTTTTCTCTCCCGACTTGGGTTCTCTCTCTCTACCAGGAGCTCTAGTGTTTTTTGTATTCTTTTCTGTAAATAAATTCTGTCTTGCCACTGATCTGTGGTCCGCAGATTTATTCTTCAAATCACCGAGACCAGGAACCTGAAATTCCGGTATCATGGTGATCTCCCATGCAGAGGCTTCCCGGGCAGATCTTCTGGCCCTTGAGCTGGTTTACTGGGTCCTCCTCCTCCTGGAAGTTCAGGTCCTCTGTGCTGGTGACTAATGTCATGGAGACGTCATCACTAACGGTGGTGGTGGCCACATTGGACCTTGGTACCAAACTTCTTCCAGTTCCTCCTTCTGCAGCCACCTGTGAGGCCTTATGGGTCTCAATCCTGAAGGTGGGACCATCTTGGACTTTTTGCCATTGCCATCTGTCCTGTACTCAGTCACTGTCTTTGTGTTGCCGTCAATGACCTCCTTGGGAGGTGGCAGTGGAGGTCCCGGCAGTAGCTCAGGCTCCAGGATGGTGTCTCTGGTGGCAGGAGGGAGCCCATTGAGGCGCTCACTGGTGACACACTGGTCGTCCTCTCCCTCCTCCTCCACCTGGTCAGCACACCTGGGCTTCGAATCTAAGTCTCCCATTGGCGGTTTAGAAAGTCCTCCCCACGCAGCTCTGTCCTGGGCCCACAACCAAACTCTTCAAACCAGATTTTGTTCCATGGTTAAGTGAACAGTTAACATCTACATTTTCTCATATATGATTATTGTTTTTGAAAATTACTTTTAATAGAGTGTTTATACATCATTTAGTTTTTAATTGCAAACATCCACTCATATCATTTTTATGGCAAACTAACATCAAACCTAATTCATTTGAACTTATATTTGTTCACTGAATTACCACACTTACATGGATAATATCAGGTCTAATTTTTGATGAAAAGGATTGTACAGTGTGTATATGAGTGAAACACTAATGATTAGGGTGGGTGATAGGTAAATGAAGTATTTATAAATGCAAAAAAAAAAAAAAAAGGGAAAAGAAAATTTAGAAATGATAGAAGCTTCCGTACATTAGGAGTATTTTTTTCCATCACTTTTTACTTGTTTATGACCCATAGATAGTATATCTGAAACTGTTGTGCCTTTCCAGATTCATTCATCACAGTACCATAATTTAAATGATTTAAATTAAAATTAATCAGGTATGAAATAGCTAACATATCTATAAATAATTAAATTTTAAGTATACATAGCCACCTTTGGCTATTACTTCTGTGACTAAAATTTTAATTTTTTATTGACCTAACTAAAAACTTTTACTATGAATTTTGAAAACATCAATTACACATATCCAGAGAAGAGGAAAATTTGGACTGATCACTGAATGTGAAAAAAAAAGCTGACATTTTAATTCAAAAGAAACACTATAAATCAACAATGTAATTCAAAGGCTTTTTAAAAATCAGATAAAATCTTAGGCTTAAGGTATATAATAAAAGAATATAGGTCAAGGGAGGAAATAGTGTCCCTATGTAATTCGATGGTTAGAATTTATCTGGATATTATACACAAAAGCCCACATGCAGTGTCATTGTAATTCTTTTTTTTTTTTTTTGTAATTCTTAATATAAAGAGTTCATTAACAACATTAGTTAGCAATAGTAAGAGAAAAATGTTTTTCATTATGATATTCAAATACTTACTGTAAATCAGATGTCAACAAAAACAGACATGTCTCAAAGGTTATAACCAAAATCAAGAGGTTCCAAAAGTTTACAAACACTTAAGAAATGAATGAAGTTTGTAATGATGTGCCCTTAAATAATAAACAGAGAAGTTTATGATTAGGCCATAGGATATTTAAAAAAATGATTTCTGTCCAGTCTAAATTTTTTATAATACATATAAAAAAACATGGATGGGAATGATTCTCGTGATAGTTTGGGTTTAAATAAAGGTGGATTGGTCATTCCATTTTGCATTATTAGTAGCTTTGCAAAAGGAACAGATGTGGCCATTTTGTTCTTTCTTTTAACAAACTTGTGGGTGGTCATTTGCTTGCAATAAAGGACACAAGGATCTGTAAGACACAACAGCTACTCTTTTTTAAGTTTACAACAATCTATCTTTGCTGAACTAATTTCAGCATCTTTTTCTGTTAAGTTAATCAAATAACTTCTTACTTCTTTTTAAGAACTCCCCTTTTTCAACACACACACACAGGATAGGCAATGAGTTTATAAATTTCACCTATATATTTCACCTAGGATAGATTTATATTGAATTTCACTTGTAGAGTTTGTATGTAAGCATTTTCATTGTTCATATTTGTATTTTGTTCCTATTAAGAATTCATGAATATAAGTTTTTGTCCATCTTTAAACTCCACTGGCATGGCTGAAACATATTACATTGCTTTATCAATTTATAAATTCTGTTGTGTGTTTGCTATTTTATTTATAGTTTATCTGGAGAGATATAGAGAACATTTATGATCTTTACTTGCCCATATGAGAATTGCTGCTGTTAAAATACCCTGAAAAAAAGCATTTCAAATTAAGCCAAAAATGATTTGCCCCATGCTGTTGTCATCTTGTGTGAGACTTAAACAAGAAACAACTGTGAAATAAAAGCTTCTAGGAATGCCCAGAAAACTGAAGTGAAACATAAAGAAGCTCAACCATGACCACGTAGTACATTTCTAATAAATGAAAAGAACATGATAATGTGTGACATAAAATTCCCAAAGATCACAAAACAAACAGATTGTAATTCTAAATATAGTGAGAATTGATAAAATGGCTAATTTCTCAGGTATTATGGTCTTTAATTGAACAATGATGCACTAACTGATGTATTAAATTGTGATCCACTGAGTGTGATATTCTTCAAAATTAGAAGAAACACTTTATAAAAAATCAAATATTTGCAATATTGAGTGTCTATGTTAGAAGAATGATTTCGGATTTTGCTTGCTTCCATCAAAATGACTATCCATTTGTTGCTGGGTCAAGGACACTAATGTGTAGAACAATATTTTTTTCAAAATTTTGACTCCTGCAGTAGCCAATTTCTTGACAAGTTTTGTTTTATTTTTTAGGTTTTAAAACTTCACTGGATAGAGTAGAAAAACACTGAATATATCTCAGATCAACCATCCTTCAATTCAGGATTTTTAAAATTACATAAAGCATCGTGGAAGTCATTATTCTGCATAAAACCATAGGTTCTACTTCCAACATAAGCCCGTTTAATAGAATCACATTTGGAATTAAAATGGTACCATTAATGAAAGTTCTGATGCAAGACAAGGCGGCCCCATGACCTGCCGCCTTGGCCCTGGTGGTGCTGATGCTGTGGCAGATGGAGGAACCAGCTTGCTGGAAGAACTGGACACCTGAGGGGGGAGACACTGGCACCTTGCTGTCTCCTTCCCGTTCTTCTGGCTAATACATTTCATGGATGGCGCCTTGCTGTCTCCTCCTGGTGCACATCTGACTGGCCAATGTCATGTCAGTTTCCAGGGCCTGGGTCTTCATTGGACAGCTGGCTGTAACTGATGAAGACCCATACCCAAAGAAGTTCCTCCAGGGACTATATAAACTATATAAACCCCCGAGCAGAGAGCTCAGAGGCAGACTTCAGCTGGACCTCAGAGAAGGAATAGGAGAGCCTGTTCCCCTCCTGGGTCCTCTCTGCCTGGAGGTTTGGTTTTTCTTGAAGTTGTAAATAAATCCTGACTTGGTAATACTTCTGTGGTCCATCAATTCTTTCTTCGAATGGCAGAGATTCCGGCATCAGTTCCATTTGGAGAGCTGATTATTAGCCATTAAAAAGTGAGAAGATTTACCATATTTCCTTTTACATCTGACCTCCTATAAGGGAATTTGGGGAGTGTAATGGTATTTTAAGCCATGTTTTAACTCAAAATTCATATACAAGTAATAGTAAACAGGTTCTATAAAAGTTATTTAGAATAGTTCTGTAAAAATCAATTTATACTTAAATTTATATTTGATATTAATGGCATAATTTTGTCTTGGTGAATTCTTAGGAAATTTGACTCAAATTGTTCTTTGCTTATGTGGAAATGTGGTACACACTCATCCTGTTTAGTACTGCGGGCTTATGAATTTTTAAATTAGTAATTGCCGTATTTAATGTTTCAATATATAATATACCACAAATAAAAGAGTATATATGCTTATTTGTTTATGACTATGTCTTAGCATATATAATATTGGGATTAATTTAGACTTTTTAAAACAATTAATGTAATGTGGCAAGAACTATATATACTTTAAAGCTTTTCAGATGTCATTAAACTGTATTTATCAATTACGTTTTATATGCATTCTCATTATTGACTTTAGTCTCCATAATATCTTTATTAAATAAATGCTGCCTATTTAGAGCAAGAATACACATGAAGAAACTTGCCTGAGATCTGCTGTTGTAGGTGACAGGCAAGATTACAAAGTCAATTTGTCTGGAATGATTTTTTAAGGTTGATGCTATAATTTTTTAGAACATTTAGTCAATTAAATATAAATCAGAAGGGCAATATGTAAAACAATAATAGGCAGGAAATTTACGTTAACTGAAATGGAAACAGGAGAAAGTTTTGGCCAAGTTCACATATTCACAAAAACACAATGGCCTGTCATCATCTTTAGTCTTGAAACGTCCTTCTTTTGATGTGTGTGGTTTCATTTTTTCATTTTTATTCCAGTGTTACAACAGATAAAAATTACCAGAGCTTTGTTTCTAAACAGGCCGAATAATTAAATTAATTATGTCATATGTTTATATACCCCAGTCTAATGTTCACCCACAGACTTCTTTCTAAAATGAATGCAAATCTTACTGAATTTTCCAAGTTAGAAGCACTTGGAGAAGAAAAGTTTTTCACCTATAGTTTTTTATGATGATTCTAGTCACTCTACATCTGATATCTGTAACAGATATGTACAGTAGAGGACAGAGTCAATTAAATAAAGGGTTAGAACATGGGAAAGAAACAGAAAACATAGTGCAATCTTTCTCACTAAGCCTGGACAGGACCTCAAAATCCTTCTCAACATGTGCTGCAGGCAGCCACTACCAACTGATCAGAGGTGGCACGCTAGTTGAAAACCTATTAACATTGCTTCCCTCAGTTCCATTCTCAGCCCTGCTGCCAGACTTGTCTTTCTAACATTCCCTTCTCCTACTAAAATCCGTCAAGTGACTTGACAGTGCCTTCAAGATGAAGTATTAGCTCCTGAAAATCTCATGGAAGGCCAGTATAGATTCTGCCTATGTCTTCAGCCTTGATGGTAACCCACTCCCCTTAAACACATCTCAACACCAAAGACACACGCACACATACACATACATGACAACACTCACTTAAACATGCATTCACAAATACCCACACATATACCTATATCCTATGCAAATGATTATATCATGACAAAAATAATAATTAGCAACTGTCTTTCATACAAGTTTACATGTATTGTTGATACTTTCTTTTTTACCTACCATCCCCCCCACACACAAATTTTTCACACAGTGTAATTTGTACTTAGCCTTTATGACACATCTCTTCCCTGAATACTTAGGCTTGTTAGGTGCACAAGAAGTCTATTTTATTTAAAAAAAAAAAAAAAAAAAAAAAAGCACTCTGTATTACCATTTTACCTGGATTGTATCTTCGTATTGGCTTAGTTCTCCACCTTTCTGGATATACTGAATGAACTTGAGAGTAAATGTTCATAAATATAATTGATTGCTTTTTGTGATGCAGAGGGTGAGACATTCAACAATTTACTTGTTTTATTAAGTTGAACATATTTTGTTTCTTTTTATAATTAATATATTAACATGTATTTATCACATAATATGTGCTAGTTATATGTGTCATTCAACTTTGACAACATCCTTTCACTTAGGAAGTACATTTTAATTTTAGAGATGAGAAAACAACATGTCTAGTCAATTTCCTCAAAAGGAAAGACTTGGATGAGGCTTATTGACAAAACGATCTATTTAGAAAGTATCTCCAAGGAGAAACCAGTAGAGAATGGAAGAAGCAGATTGGGAAAGGTGAAGAAACCAAAGAAGGGTTTAGTTTCCAGCTAAGTGTGGCTTTATCCCACAGGGAAGCCGTGGAGTATAAATTATGCCTTAAATTTTGTTGTTGAGGAAAATGAGCTGAACTTTCACCCTTCTGCCCCAATTAGTCATTGACTAACAATACCTTAGACAGTTGTAAGCTTCCAGGCACATCCTGCTGTCTAGTGTAGGCAAAAGGGTTTTAGTTGCAAAAGGGAGTCCTTTGAATAGAGTCATTGGTGCAGCAATTTGAAACAAATGACACAGGTGAGGAGGAAATGAACAAAAACACTTGAGAGCTGAAAGCCTCCGGAGGGATCTGGGAGGAGTACCACAGTTTTCATTATAAGGAGGTTAAATAACTTAACCCAGATTCTCCCAGGTAGGTGATAGAGCTAGTATTAAAACCCTGGGAAACTTATTCTAAATTCTATGCTTTTAACTACTGTATCGTGCTGCTGTTTCTTTTTATATTAATTTAGAACTTTAGCCCTTCAGCCTGGCCTCTGTCCAATTGACTGAACTTCCAGCTAACATACAGAGGGTGCCAAAAAATGTATACACATTTTAGGAAAGAAAAAATAAAATTGTATTATAATTGCAATACTAAAGCCACCTTTGACTTCTGTAATTATAAGAGATACAAGATAGAATATACAAGATAAAAAATGTAATCAGTATATACTATTATAATTTTAAAACAGTTTTTCCTTTCTTTCTTTCTTTTTTTTTTTTTTTTTGAGATGGAGTCTCATTTGGTCACCCTTGGTAGAGTGCTGTGGTGTTGATGCCGGAGTTGCAGGTTCTTGGTCTCAGGGATTCAAAGAAGGAATCGATGGACCACAGGAGTAGGGGTAAGTCAGCATTTATTTACAGGAAACAAGAATTACAACTACCAGTAAAACCAAACTTCCAGGCAGAGAGGACCCAGGAGGGGAACAAGCTCTCCTACTCCCTCTCCGAGGTCCAGCCGAGGTCTGTGTCTGAGCTCTCTGCTCAGGGGTTTATATAGTCCCAGGGGGTTGTTTTGCCAGAACTTCTTAGGGCGTGGGTCTTCATCAGTTACAACCAGCTGTCCAATGAAGACTCAGGCCCTGAAAACTGACATGACATTGGCCAGTCAGAAGAACACTAGGAGGAGAGAGCAAGGCGCCATCCATGAAATGGACTAGCCAGAAGAGCAGGAGGAGTAGATAGCAAGGTGCTAGTGTCTCCCCACAGGTGTCCGGCGCTTCCAGCAAGCTGGTTCTTCCATCTGCCACAGCATCAGCACTGCCAGGGCTAAGGCAGCAGGTCATAGGGCCGCCTTGTCCTGCATCAGTATCATAGCTCATAGTGGCCTCAGACGCCTTAGCTCAAGCAATCCTCTTACCTCAGCCTCCTGAGTAGCTGGGATTACAGGCACTACCACAATGCCCAGCTATTTATAAAGACAGGGTCTCACTCTGGCTCAGGCTGGTCTCAAACCTGTGAGTTCAGGCAATCTACCCACCTCGGCCTCCCAAGTGCTAGGATTCCAAGTGTGAGCCACTGCGCCGGCCTATCACCCACACTTTTATATGAAAATTACCTTACAACTATGGCCCAAAATGAAGGAGGGAGGAGGGGGGATGGGAAGGAAGCAGGGAGGTCAGATCAAGGGAGGGTTAATGGAGGGATCACACCTATCTTGCATAATGCAAGGGTACATGTTGGATATTAGTACAGAGTATAAATGTCTTAAAACAATAACTAAGTAAACGAGATGAGGTATATATTAACCAGTGTGATGTAAGCGTTCCTAATTCTATATGAAAACAGCACATAGTGCCCCATAAATGCATTAATGTATACATGATCTATGTATTTATGATTTAATGAAAAATAAAAAATGTGTATACATTTTTTGGCTCCCTCTGTATAGATTCCACACTCTGAAAATTGAAATTGAGGTCTGACGTTTTTGGAAAGTTTATATTTTATAAGAGGGTGAGTTATGTACTGGGAAAGGAAGAGACTTAGGATCAGTTTTGGGTTATAACCTTTGATCAACTCTGTTTGTCCAAGTTCTCGATCTAAAAGGAACCAATAGAATTTGTTGTGTGTGTGTGTGTGTGTGTGTGTGTAGGAGAGAGAGAAAGTGAGAGGGAGCGTGCGCTTTGTTTTGCTAAATTAACTCATACTGTATGTGGTCATTGGCAAGTCCAAAGTCTGCAATGTGGGCCAAGAGAGTAGAGACCCAGAAAGAATCTGATGTTACAGTTCAGGTAAAGGCAATCTCCTGGTAGAATCTCCCCCTTTCTCAAGGGAGTTCAGCCTTTTTTCAGTTCCGGCCTTCAACTGTTTGGATGAGGCCTACCCAAATTGTGAAGCATATTTTGCTTTATTCACTGACTTAAATGCTAATCTCATCTAAAACATGCTCACAGAAACATTCAGAACATTGTTTGACCAAATATCTATGCATCATGGCCCAGTCAAGTTGGCATATACAATTAATTAATGAGTATGTGTGTGCATATGTGTGTGTGTGTCATTTTTTTCTTTCTAAGACTAAAACAATAAGATAATCAAAATTGTGGCCAGAATTCATTTGATCCTCTGAGAATCTAAATATTATTGTTCTGTCTGAAAATTTTGGAAATACTGCATTTCATTGTGTAGTTAAACATAAATAATGAATCAATAATCACATATTTTAAAAGCAGTGTGTCCTTGGCTTCAAAGTAAAAAGCAAAATAAAATATTCCATTTCAAATCTGATTAAATTCATATAAAAGTTAAATTGCCATTTCATAAGGTTATTTTGGTTCCATTAAAATCTTCTATCTCTCCCACATACACACACATACACACCTGTACACATACATACACATCACACACACACACACACATATATATATATACACACACTTGTTACTGCTCAGTATTTTCCTTGCCCACTGCTCAAGAGGAAGCCAAAACACTGAGAAGGCACATGTTACAGCAGAAAACTTTAATATCACAGTGTGCGAAGAGACAGGAGAGCTGTCTCCACTCCATCTCCCTAAGAACTTTGGGACCAGGATTTGTAAAAATAATTTGGCAGACAAAAGGTAGGGAATTGAACCTGTTGATCTCCTGAAGATGAATCCATAGGGTTGAGAAGCAGAAATTATCTTCTTGAGCTGAGTCAGTTCCCAGGTAGAGGGTCGTAGAACCTGGTGATTCAGTTCCTAAGCCTGGCCATTGGTCTGTTTGGCATCAGTTTGTCCACTGGAAAGCAGAGTCTGGAAAATATCTCAAAGACCACTGTTAGGTTTCACAAGGGTGATATGCTCTAGGGAGCAATTAAAATAACTATAAATTTTATGACTATCAGACAAAGAAACAATGGCTGGCCTCTACCAAATTTCCTGTCTAATGACCCTTTATTAATTTTACCAATGGTGGTTTGATTATTCACACACACACACACTCACACACCCTACAATTCAGTAATATGTGTTTATTATTACTAAGTAATTTATTTGTGCCTGAATCTTTTCCTTTTCTAAAATCTCTTCTGGAACAGCTGAAGACAGCTTTTTTGACTTTGAGTGAATTTTTGGATGACAAGTTTTAAACTTGTAATATTTATAAGTTGAATTATTATTACTTTAGTGTGTATATCATGGGTAATGAATATGATAGTTCTCCATGTTGCAGTGAAAGAAATGCATGAGAGTGAAAGAGAAACATGGTTTCTGGGGGCTATATGATGCTATTTGGTCTTATTCTTTGTAGTATAAAAGTGCATTACACAAGCCATAGCTAGAGGTTAGTAAGACATTTTATAACCTGAAGGTATTCATTTTATTCTGCTGTGTAACAAATTACCCCAAACGTAGCAGCTAAAAGCAAACACCTATTATCTCACGGTTTCTGCATAGAGAGATATGAGAACAATTTAGTTGTGTGGTTATAGCTAACGATCTTTTCATAAGGCCACCTTCAAGTGTCTCATGGGACTGCCGTCATTTCACATTCACATAAATGGGAACTGCTTTTAAGGACCTAGCATGGCTATTGTCAGGCCTCAGGTCTTCTCTGGCTGCTGGCTGAAAACAACAGTTTTTTGCCATGTGATCTTCTTCATAGGGATGTAAACATTGTGATACCTTCCTTCTCCCAGAACGAGACATGTTTGTGTGTGTGTGTGTGTGTGTGTGTGTGTGTGTGTGTGTGTGTGAGAGAGAGAGAGAGAGAGAGAGAGAAAACCTAAGAGTTCCCAGGAAGAAAATATCCCCCCCTTCTATTTCAGATTGATACGAGGGTACAACTGTTTATGTTACCTTGTTTTTAATTCTAACATAAAGTTTCACTCAGGGGACACAATGTCCACATTAGGTGAAACCTACTATCAGAAATAAATTCCCATCACTTCTGCCATACTCTGACTCTGCTCACTAGCAGCTTGTAAAAGAGTACAGCCCAGGTTCAAGCTTAAAGAATTACAATAGAAGTGCATGAAGATAAGTTTCACTGAAGGTCATTCTGGAGACTGCCTAGGTCTTTCCTTTGGTGTCCTGTGAGTCATGTATTTCTACCCTGCTAACTATACTCTGTGACCTCCAAAGTACATCTAAAGTACAAACCATTGTAGCATCAGGTCAGAGTCCACAATTTCATCCAGGTCCAGGCATGAATAAAGGAAACCATATGATGTTGTTCTTTAAGTTTAGAACTTCAAGTACAACTCCAGATGTGTGGATCTATGAAAGGAGACAAGTAACTGGCAACCCCCACCTTCAACAAGCACCCAGCACTTAATATTGGAGTAGGCATAGGACAGGCAAGGATGGTGCAAAGATGGGGTCAAAATAATGCACTGTGGACATTTTTGTTCCAAAGGGGGCAAACTGGGTAAACAAAGAGAGAGACTGGTCCACAAAAATTCTGACTTTCATCCAGCTAAATGTTCATAGTTCTTCAGTTAGTTTTCAAAATCTAGAAATAATTCTCTGTGGCTCTCAACTCAGCTCTCTGGGCTCTTGTTTCCTATCCTCTGAGTCATCTTTTCTTGCTTTCTTTCTTTTCTCTCTCTTTTTTTTTTTTGAAAAATAGTATAGCTCTGCAACTTAGTAGTTTGCCTACTATCTGCCAATAGAATTCTAGAGGTCCAAAGGACGCTATCATTTTGTACCATCTCTAACTTTTTCAATCGAAGCTAGACATGTCTTTTACATGTATCTCAGATCTTTAATCAGCATCTTAAGGTTATACCTTAAAAACATGGAAAAAGAAAAACAAAGAAAGTAAGGGTTTGAAGAAACAAGTAATGTCATAGAATATATCTTAAAGCTCTGAATCTTGGTACATGAACCAAGAGGGCCTAATCTGGAATGAAAAACAATAATTTCGTCCATAGACGGAGATTTATATGTTAAGGTGTGTGTTTGGTTTGAAAATGGGCAATAGTAGGAACATGATGATTATCACTATGCAATGTCTGAAAAACTGTTAAGAGAATTGGAATAGCAGAAATTCAATAAGATGAGATAAGTAAATCTAAAATTTGATCTAGTTATATTAAGGCAATACTAATCATAATAATTCATTATAAAATGCTTACTAATTTTTTCTAGTTACTCTGTAATATATTTAGAGTTGTAAGCATCAATATGCATAATGCTGTAAATTAAATTTGAAGAAAAAGCATATTTTATGCATTTTACCAATCTCGTCGGCCCAGTTGTCATGATTTTCTATACAAAATTAAAAAACTTAGAGAAAACATTGCTTTTGGTGGTATATTCTAGAGGTATCGTATTAGAGGTATCACTTATTAGAGGTACCACTTTTAGTGGTATCTTTCTATTGACAAAGGGCAAAATTTAAGTTGAACCCTATATTTTGTCTGTTATAATTTGTTCACCTCTCTCTTAATACACAGTTTTCAATAACTTTTTGTGCCTTTTAAAAAATTCATTGTTTTATTATATTATATTGTTTCAGATAACCTATTATTCAAAGCCTACTCTATTAAGCATAATCCTTTGTAACTTGGGTTGGCTTTCATATGAAAGAGTTCCATTCATCCCACAAGAAATAATGTGATACTCATTGCTTGTTAGGTATTGTGTTAGATTCAACTGGCTGCTGCTAATACAAAGGCACTGCCCTCCAGTGAAAGATCTTATCATGCATCTTGCCTGGTAGTTAAGCTTTCTCTTTTTTTGAAAGAACTCAAAGTGCTTTATTTTAATTTTGTACCTTGCTGATATTTTTGACTGACGGTTTAGAGAAGGCCCTAGAAACATTATTAATAATAAAATAGTTTTTGTCTTTATTGAGTTCTGATGAGGTGCAAGACACCAGCCTAGATACATTTTTAAATTATGATCATGACAAAAACATAATGCTCGAAAGAGTGGTCTGAGTCAGGTGCTATTGTTAAACACCATTTTAAAGAAAACATGCCTAAAGTTAGTTTGTAATGATGTAATTTGTTCAAAATCAAATTGGTAAGTGACTCAGGGCGCAAAACAATGTCAATTTAGTTAGAAAATCCATAAATCCTATTATTCTTTTTTTTTTAATACATGTATTTTATTATTCTTCATTACATTATTTCCCCCCCCCCCCACCCGTCTGTGATAAGACGGAATTGATTTACAGAAAAGAATGCAGAAAACACCAAAGCTCCTGGTAGTGGGAGAGATTTCAAGTAGGGAGAGAGAAGCTCTCTCCATTCCTCTCCCGGTCTTTCCCCGTCTCCTCCTCTAGCCTCAGGGTATATATAGGTGTATGGGTTCCTTGGCCAGGAAACGAATGAATGCAGTCCCTTCCGCCGGGGGGGAAAATGTACATTTCTTAATGGCTATTTGTCAATTTTATTACATAGATTTTTTTACAATAAACTGATGTCAATAATGTTAAAACTTGAAAAAACGTCATAAATTTAGTGAATAATATACTTTCTGCCTAGTCCATAGGAAGTGTATGCATATATTGCTTCAGTTTCGCTTACCTGTAGCCCTTTGGAGATTCCTGATGGGGACCCTGGTCCTCATGATGGTTAACTATCTTGCTCAGACACATAGACTGAATGGGAACATATCAGAATTTAATTCCCATTTTTCCCTCCATTGTGACATATACTACTCCCTCTCATATGACACCGTTGATTCTGCTGTAGTGTTTAGTCTGTCCATTCTAAAGTAGCATCAGTGTGAGAGGAAATTCTGTTTGCATTTACGCTGGGAAATGGAAACGAAGCCACTATTTGTGCTCTTAATCACTCCGTGACTGAGTTCACGGTATGTGCAAACCTTCCCACTTTAGACATAACTTTTTATTTAAAAGCCCTTTCACCTTTACAAAGTGATTAGCGGCAAGGAAATTAAAGATTTTTCTGTAAGTAATAACGTAAAAATAGCCGGGTTCAAAGTGTAGGTTTTTGATGCCAAATATTTTCTTTGTACATCTTTCAGATAAGCGTCTCTTGTTCCTGAAAAAAATCTGCACCCATGAAGGCGGGATCGCTAGAATGTACATGCGTTTATTTGCCCATAGAAACACACAAGTAATAAGGGAAGAATTTTAATTTTATTGCCTTCATTCCCAGGATCTCCTACCAGTTACTTACATAAAATAGTTTTTAATTAAGCAGAATCTCTACAGAGGGACTGCGGGATTCAAATAAGGACAGAATTCCATGGAGACACCTTAGCAATTCAGGGTGAGATGTAGGTACGGACTGGTTTTTACGGAAACCAGTCTCCTAATCTTCCAGATACAACAAGTACCTTTTACAGTTTGGGTGTTCAGTCTCCAATTTTAATGTAATCGCTCCTTGTTTTACACTATGACATTATTTTTAGGAATACATTGAAATTTTTTTAGCATTGCATAATTCTCCCCAAGGAAGAAAATGCCATCAAAGCCACATACGTCCACATATATATATATATATATTCTGATGGTAAATTATTGATGTTCAAAAAGTAGATCAGACTGTCACGTGCTAGGATTTGCAGAAATTGTCTTGAGCAGTTCCTGTTTTAGCTGAGGAAACTGGGGCTTGGACAGTATCAGTATTGGCTACTTATTGCTGAACTCATTCTTTGTGGCTACTAACTCTTCTGTGCTTTCACCAAGCCTTATGGCTTTGAATATCATGTGCGTGCAGCCAACCCAAGTTCATACCTCCAGCCTGTGACTCTTCTCTTTTCTTTGATGTGTTTAGGCACACCAAAGGAATCCCATCAAATGTGGAGACCCCGACTGTTCCATCAAAGTCTGGTCCAGTCTCAGAATTCCCCATTTTTACAAATGGCTATTATTTTGCTAGCTTCTTGGTCCAAAAAACTTGGCATCACCACTGATGACCTTAATTCTCTCTTTTTCTCGTTCATCAGCAAATACTATCAGGTCCATGTTCGGAATAGATACACGTAATGATAACCACACTTTTTCCCATGTCCTTTGTCCAACCATTTGGTCATGTAAATACCACCTACACTATACATAGTTTCAATAGTCTCTAACACATCTTCCTATTTTTACCTTCGCTATTCTAATGTCTATTTTTGACATGAGTGTTGTACCCTAAATCAGTATATATATGAAAGGCTTCCTTTCTGCCCAGAGTAGAACGAACACAAAGCCCCACATTGCCTGTAGGATGGATATCTATCCTTCCCTATCCTCATGACTTGCTCCTAATCTCTCCTACTAACTCCTACTGCACACACTGTCACTAATTCTGCCCGGGTCTCCTTGGTTGGCTGCAGGACTTTTATCACACATGTCCCTATCATACACATTTGCATCTTTGGGGAAGGTGTTTTTTCAAATTCCCATGCCTAAGTCCCTCACCATCCTCAGATCAATGCTCCAAAGTCATACTATTCAGTGTGGCCTTCTCTGACCGCTGCCTAAAATTGCAGCCCTGGCTCCCAGCCTTCCTTACTCCCCTCTCCCGCTTTCTTTGCTGCTCTAATTAGAATGCAAGCTCTGTGAGGGCAAAGATTGCTTAATTTAGTTCAGTAATTTATACACTGAACAGAGGACATGCAATTGTGATTGGTTTCTATTGAGTAATACTAAGCAAGTAAATGGATAAGTGGAGGTATGCAGTAATTTCTATTAATCAATCACCAGATTAAAACAGCAGGGAAATCTGTGTGAAGGGTCTTCAATCATAATTACATCTCTGAAAATAACATTACAAAAGGAAATGTTGTTTATTGAACATGAATCATTGTTAATGATTTTTATATTATTTAAAGACCTTGGAGTCACGCAAATGGATTTTCCACAAAGAAACTGCCAGAGTCACCTGAACAGCTGATGCTATTCTGGGCCACGTGAGTTTGTGCTTTTTTATCTTTGAAAGAAAACTGTCAGTATTTACCTTATTGGATAGGGAAAGCTTAAAAATCATATTGTAGCCAGTTGACACTCTCACGTACATATAATATAATATGAGCTACAATTTTTAAATAATTTTAATATGTTAGCTTTAATAAAGAAAAAAATCAGTTGTAGAAATTTGCTGTACATTTGCCTAACACCTCTCAATTCTTAGTCTATTCATCTGACACTGGTGCATTTTTTTCAAGAGGTTACTTTATTTATAAAAGTAGGAATTTTAGTAACTATGAATAAGTTGGGAGGTCTTTTATGTAAAATGTTTCTCTGAACTTGTCATGGGACTAGAGACTCCATACTAGATAAATGAAGCCAATCTGAAGGAAAAAACCAATTAACATAGTGTGAATATTTACTTACAAACATCGTGGGCGAATGCTTTGTGGATTTGAACACAGTGAAAAGTGTTTCATGAATTTAATGCAAGGCTGCATCAGTGCTGTTGAATTTTTAGCACAAACTCCTAGCAGGCTGGACTTTGTTGTTGAACTTTTCTCTGAACAGCAGAATGTGCAAAGAGATGCATAATAAACGCCTAAACGCCACTAGACAATGATCACTGGTTCTTTTTTTTTTTAATTGAATCATAGCTGTGTACATTAATTCAGTCATGGGGTACAGTGTGCAGGCTTCACATACAATCTAAGATATTTCCATCTGCCTGATTGACCTAACATTCATGAGATTTTCTCATTTACTGTGTGAAAACATTTTTGATCAGCATTTAGAAGTTTTCTCCTGATCCTTCAAATATGCACCTCACCTATAGAGAACTTGAGGCCCTTGAGAGAGATGAAAAGCTTTGAAAAACCTGCACTTAATGAAGAAAACATGGTCCCTGCTCCCAAAGAGCTTATCTGTGAAAGCACACAACACGGATGTGGGTACTCTGAGAAAATTAATTTTTTTTTAGCTAAGTGCAAAGAACAACCACCTTTATGAAATTGTAGGATTTATCCACTTCTCCTTTAAACTTTTTTCTTTTTGAGGACCTCACGTTAAATGTCTGGCAAAAAATGAAGGCAGAGGCGGCTGAAAACAGGAGAAAAGGATGAGCTGGTAGAAAGGAAAGGATGGTGGCAGATGGTGAGTTGTTGGCTCTGTGGCTGGAGGGACGGAGATGTGAGGGAGAAATGGAATGTCTTCACATGGTTGGTATGTGTTCTACACTTTCTAGTGATTACGATATGCCATCGTCATCATGATTAATTAATATTTGAGTTTATGTTGCAAAAGGAACTAAACAGGGATGAAATAGACATTAAATTCCTTTCATTTTTAGTGTGCTAAAAAGCAACCATGACAGAGTGGTACTGCCATGGATTTGAAGCATATCATAGTTTGTTAGGAATGAGCTATAATTTGGATGTGTGTTCTGAACTTCCTGTTGGAATTTGATTACTATGAGATATTAGTATGAGATGTTTCGGTTATGGGTGGTTCCTTAAGGAACAGTTGAAGGCCCTTGCTGAGAGTGTGGGAGTAAGTTCTTCTCTTAAGGTGAGCTGGTTGTTAAAAAACCTGGAGATGAGGTGGTGCCTATGGCTCATGGAGTAGGGAGCTGGAGCCATATACCCAAGGTGACGGGTTCAAACCCAGCCTCAGCCGAACTGCAAAACAGAAAAATAGCTGGGCATTGTGGCGGGCGCCTGTAGTCCCAGCTCCTCGGGAGGCTGAGGCAAGAGAATCATCTAAGCCCAGGAGTTAGAGGTTGCTGTGAGCTGTGTGATGCCACGGCACTCTACCGAGGGCGATAAAGTGAGACTCTATACAAAAAACAAAAACAAAAAACAACCTGCAGATGGCGTATCTCTTGCATCCTCCCTCACAATGTGATCTGTACATTCCAGCTCCCCTTTCTTCTGTGAGTGGAAGCCGCCTGAAACCCTCGCCAGATGCAGGTGCTGGCCCTATGCTTCTCCTACAGCCCACAGAACTGTGAGCCGGGAAAATCTCTTTTCTTTTTTTTTTTTTGAGACAGAGCCTCAAGCTATCATCCTGGATAGAGTGCTGTGGCATCACAGCTCACAGCAACCTCCAATTCCTGGGCTCAAGTGAGTCTCCCGCCTCTGCCTCCCAAGTAGCTGGCCGGCCATTTTTTTTTTT
>CAUYRH010137549.1:0-23839 GCA_963574655.1 Perodicticus potto | reverse complement strand
AAGAAAAGAAAATTATAGACCAATATCACTAATGAATATTGATGCAAAAATATTTAATAAGATCCTAGCAAACAGAATTCAGCAATTCATCAAACAAATTATACACCATGACCAAGTAGGCTTTATCCCAGGATCTCAAGGTTGGTTCAATATGCGTAAATCGATTAACGTAATCCAGCACATAAATAAATTAAAAGAGAGCCATTTCTATCTTGTAAGGTTGTTGTACAGCAGTGTCTAGAAATGAGGTATATCATTGTACACCACTATCAGTCAAGTTAGACTCTTAAATCCTTAGAGGAGGCTGAGAAATATTGTTTTCCTAACTGCCACAAAATAGAAAACAAACCTGGTGAATAAGCTGTCTCTTTAACATGCTTGCATCATTCAAAGAATTTTTTTTGAAAAGCAAGAAAAATACTATTAGAACATTGGGCGTATGGGTAGTTGTCAAGGTGAGAGAGAGGGAAAATGGGAATTTCAGGCTTCTGATTTACACAAATTGGTATATAAAGGTGGCATATAAGAAGAATCACACAAGTGTATGAACAGATGTAGATCAGAAAGAATCAGGGCTTACCTGGGATCCCATTAAGTGGATATGTTTAATTGGCAATTAAATACAAATACATGAGGCTTAGAGGATAAGTATAACCTAAAGATATGCGTTTGAGCTTTATTGAAACATGGCAGGTATTGATTCCTCTGTAATTGCGTGGGACTACTAAGAATTAAAGTCTAGAGAGAGACTATAAATGCTGCAGACTGAGCCTCAAGGAGCAGCAGCAATCAAAGATTGGGTATACCACGAGAAAACAAACACAAGTCAAATTGAGATGGTATTTTTGAGAGGGAAAGACAATCAAATGTACGTTAAAGTGGAGGTCAAAGCAGTAATGTTTCAGATGACAAGATTCTTCTTTGTGCCATATATCACTGAGCACTTTAAGTGATAATGACGGAAATTCCCATGACAATTTTGCTAAAAATATTTGAAATGACATGAAAGTCATAATTAAAATATAAATCAAATATGTCAGAGTGTCAAATGTACCATTTTATTATTCTGTACCATAAATATCTATAAATTAATTTCCCTTATATCAAAGTTGTTCCCTTTAAGTCTGGATAGATTTTACTAATATATGTCTTTCTACTTACTTTTGAGTATTTCACTTTTTATAATCCAATTGCATTTTTGGGAATAACATGGTGTATGTCATTTCTAGAATAATTATACATTTGAGTTTTATTACTATTCTTTCTTTCTTTCTTTTTGCGACAGAGTCTCTAGCTATTGCCCTGGGTAGAGTGCCACAGTGTCATAGCTCACAGCAGCCTTCAACTCTTGGGCTCACACAACCCTCTTGGTGTAATTTTTCTATTTTTAGTAGAGACTGTGTCTCACATTTGCTTAGGCTGGTCTTGGACTCATGAGCTCAATCAATCCACCCACCTTGGCCTCCCAGAGTGCTAGGAGCACTCATTACAGGTATGAGCCACCACACCCGGCCTGTGTTTTTTTTAAGAAAAAACAAATTCTTTTATTAAAAAAACTTTCCTTGATATGAATCTAATAAGGCATCGAGAATAATGCAGGTTTTGTCATTTATAAAACATGGTGCTAAGTGATAACTTATTTAGTATCAAGGAGCATTCCAGTACTACTCTACTTATATTTGAAGAGTAGGGAAGAAAAAAAAGAAAAAAGTTTTCATTTACTACAAAGCAGAAAACATTTCCCAGGGACATTTTATTCTGCAGAATGAAAGGATAAAGTTTATTTGAGGCCAAATGTTCTCTTTATTCTTACTGCTTCATAAACTAAAAAATTAAAAGCACTCATTTCAGAACTGTGCAGCACACAGCACAGTTTTGAAGGGTCTACAGATGAATGCCAAAGGTTATCCTACAGTGAAAATAATTGGATGCCCCAGAGGTTAGTGGGTTTTTTTTCCATTTTTGAGCCTCTGTTTACTTATCTCGTCCTTAGCCTTTCTATCTTCCAAAATCCTCTTAAAAAGCAAGAGCATCGGCATGATGATTTTTAAGGAACAAAATAAGGTTAGGAAGGAAAGCTGTACAAAATGACTAAAATTCATTTTGATTAAAATGTGTTGTGTATTTATCTCCTTCTCTTTTTGAACTGGAAATTATTTGTGAGAATAATAAAATATATTTTTAAAAATAAGAAAAATAAGTTACTGGTCCCATATAATAATACCGCATGTTGGAAAGCACCCCTAACAACTTATACATTAAAACATTTTTTAAAATGTCATTAAAACTTACTGTTAAAAATGATGGGTTTGGAAACGATCACAGGCCATTAACATATCAGGTCACAAAAAGATGCTCAACATCATGGATTAAGTAATTCTTACAGTTATAGTATTATTTATAGGATGTTTCAGCTTCCAGCTTATACACATGTGATTTTTCTATTCTAACCAAAGAGATAGAACCATTCTTGTTTTATTCTCATACCAGAAAAATGACAGTATTTGTCTTTTTTTGTTGTTGCAGTTTAGTTGGGACCAGGTTTGAACTCACCAACCTCGGTATATGAGGCCACATCCCTACCGCCTGAGCATATGTCTTTCAATGCAAAATTTCAGACCCTCTTCTTTAAAATACATGTGATGATTAAATGCTTTCTCTAGGATGGTTTATTACATACATACCTATACATGTATCTAGCCATGATGATGACCAAACATTTGAAGTATAGAAAACAGCCAAGATATAGGCTGGTCTAGGTCTTTTTCTCCGAATATAATCTCTGAAGTTTCATTTTCATTTTATTTTTCTCCTAAAATCTGAATTGTTAATTTGATAGGACAGAACTGATAGAAACTGATGTAAGGCTATGCTAGGAACCCATTAAAAAAGATAAAAACGTTCATTTCTGTATTACATGTATATAGCACAATTCCTTATAAATGCAAAACATATGATTGCCATCTATTTGTTAAATGAAAGAAGAAATGAGCATTTAATATTCGTAAATGCATATTTCATATTACACGCTGCAATGGAACAGCACTGGAATGCAACTAGTGAAGATCAAATATTGGCTTCACCATTCATTGTGTAATCATGAGCACATGTTTACTTGTGGCTCAATGTCTTCACTGGAAAAATGAAAAAAAATATAGCATTTAATGTTAGTATATTAATACCATGTTCAGGGCATTTTTAAATTCATATCAGCCCTTCTCCCTATAATTTTGAATTATATAGTTTAGAAACTACTAAAATATGTGAAAAAATGAAGTAAAAACTGTATAAAGAAATAATCAAATTACTTTTATTGAGTTCCTGCTCTATGACAGAAACTGAACTTTGTAACTTACATCAGTTAAGGAATGTATTATTCTCAGCAATCCTGTGACACAGGTGCCAGAAGGAGATGAACTTACTTGCCCCTTTCATATATCTAGAAATGGATAGATGAAGGATCCAATCACATCCAGATGTATATGGCCACTGCCCTGCTATTTTCTAAATTTATCTAAAATGTCATCTAATTTTCATCAAATTTTAAATGGGAAGTTTTATAAAACTAAATGAGCTAATTTAAAATTTCAGAATAACTAACATCTCATAAAAAACGTTAAAATTCCCAGACAAAAGGAGTAGATTGCTTCCTTTCTGTATATATTAAAAAGGAAAATAAAGATATAGTATGTTTAAGAGTAGGAATCCTGTTTCAGGAAAGAAAGGACAGTCAATAGAAAGATTAAAAAATGTGTGTTAATAAAATTACATAGATATATATCTCACATTTTGAATTAACAATATAAGGCAAAATACATTAAATCAGAGTAAAAATAAAGATAAAGAAATAATATATAAATATACTACTAGACAAATAAAAGATAATATAATTTAAGAGCAGTGATATTTTTACAGTGGTCTTTCTAAAAGAGTGGTTATGTCATAGGAAATGGTTCAGCTTATAATAACTGAAAGTAGATATTAAATTTGAAAAATTGTTTGGAAAAAGTTATTTGATAGATGAGATAAGGCTGATTAAGGACAAGAAGAAATCAAACATGACGATATGTTTAATCATCTATTGAGCCAAGCATATAGCATGATATTGACAGTGATGGGAATATAGAAAAGTTAAAGAAAATAATAAACTTGATTATAGATGCTTTTTGTTTTAAGTGTCAGCAAAATATTCAAATACATCTTGCAGACAGTGAAACATGAAATCTCGATGAGAGTGAAAGGATTAATTTTACTTTTCTAGCTTTCTATATAATTTTTTATATTTTAAATTTTATTCCCTTTAGTTATTTGGCCAAGAGATCATTTTCTTAATATTCCTTCTAAATTATTATTTTATATTGTAAATATTTGGTTATATTTTAATTTATGTTGGTTATTTAGTAAAACTCCATTATTTTCTAATTTTCCATGAAAGCTTGAAAAGATGATTTTATTCATTTTTCTCTTATTTTATTTTGTTTTTTTAAAAACTTGATTTGAAACAGATACTAGCAAAATTTATTATGTCCATAGCTGGGAAAAAGAAAAAAGCAAAAACAAAACAAAATTATTCAGTAAAGTTTTAAAATATAATCCATGAAGCAAGTTGTCTCTGAGTATATCCTGAATTGTAGTATTTTTCCCCAGCTCCACAACTACCATTGCTATTTAAATCGCACTGTTTAGCCCACACATCGTTGAAATAACCAAAAAACTAGTGTCTCTTTGTCCCTCACTTTCAACACAGGGACTGTGATAATCCACTTAAAAACTAAGTTAAATTACATAATCCCTCTGTTCAATCTCTGTGACAACTCCCATTGTTATTCAGAATGAAAGGCAAAGTCCTGGCAGTGATCTTCAAAACTCCCGGCCGCCTGGTTTACTGCTTTTCTCTGCAGTCCAGGAACAAGACCTTCCTATTCTTTGCAACAAGGCTGTCTTATTTCTTCATGAAAATATCAGTCGTATTCCCAGGCCATTTGAATTAGCTGTTCTCTCTGCTTGCATTGATTTTCCCTGAGTTATCTGATTTTTCTCTTTGTAGCCTGGGACCAAATGTCATCTTCTCTTTTTATACCTACTAAATATTCCAATTTGTCTTAGGCAGCTCAATTTTTTTCCTCCACATTTTATGAAGATCTTACTATGTTGTTGTTCATACAGCGGAGGTGAGGGGAAACTTGCCCTTTTCCTAAGAAGTTCACTGAATGGTCAACTCACAATTAAAGCAGCTTAAAATAGCAAGGATTTACTTACTATGTGTATAAGGAGAAATCACAGAGTGATTTCCAGAGGAGTTCAGGTATCTTTATACAGCCCTTTTAGAGGAGAAAGGGAAAGCTGTGGAAAGGGAAAGGGCATAAACCACTGTTAGGAGGTTGCTGGAGAGAACCAATGAATGGGGGAGAAATAGATTGACTTGTAGATGAACTTGGCAGACTGGTATTTATGATCCGAATGATTTGGGCCAGTCCACCTTCATTCCTGACCCTGATTTGTGAAATATTTTGAGATAACAGGAAGGCAGAAGGGATCTCAATTGTCCCATTTGATACTCAGATCAGGCCAGTCCAGCTTATCAAGTTAAAGAGAAGACCTCTTCCAGTGTTTCTTGACCTTGAGTGGGCTTTAATTTTCAATTTTTCTTTACAATAGGGACTCACATTTTGGGGTTAAATTTCCTTAGTTCCTTCAACATTTATGGTTTTTGTTTGTTTTATGTCTCCCTATTTCGAATGTAATCATATAACCTCTCAATCTGTTAACTAAGTTATTGTAAGAGCCTAGGATAATGACTAGCACACAGTAGGTCTTTAATCCATGTATCTTGGTTGCAGAAAATGGTAGAATAGAAGAAAGGAAAGCAAAGATTATTTCCATTGGAGTTCCACACTTTTTATATCTATGCAATATGAGCACCAGACTGTCTTAAGTTGATCAGTATTATTCATATTTTTGATTAGGACCAGTTTGGGCAAACTTAAGGATAGTTAAAAATTAATCAGGATTGTAAGTAGTTATTATAACTTCCTTAAATATCTTTCAAAATAGAAATTAACTTTAGTCCCCAGCAACTGGATCTGATTCAACTGAATGTATGAGCTTTATTTCCTAACACTGGATCCCAGGCTGCTGTTACTAAGGCACAAGAGAATATAGGTGCACCCCATATAGAAACAAATAGTATGTGTGGAAGGTACTTCAGCTGTGATTAATAGTCTGCATACATCTGTAAAGATTGTCAGAAGTGACTGAGAAAAAATATCATGGCATTGTCCTCAAACAGTAACATTAGATATGACAGAAAAAGAGAATTTGGCTAAAATTGGTATATATGTTTATAGCCCTTGAGAACCTCAACTATTGGACACCAGAAGCAAAACGCAAGCAGAAATGATGTGTTTTTCTACTGCTAGGTCCCTCTGTGACTGCATATGGATAGGTATACTGGGGAGGGAAGGATAAATGCGAGTGGTTTTGTGTCACTGTCCACATACCCTGCAGAGATTCTTTGTCTATAATGGTTAAAACTTTCTCTTATACTTTCTCTTATATTGGTTCCTCTCTCCCACGTCCCTTCTCCCCCTACGGATTAAAGCACATCAGACTTATTTTTTTTTCAGGAAAGAGTAAACCAATAAATTAATAAGAAGAGGAAAATGGTCACAACATTTGTGGAAAAGAATATTCCATCTAGTATGTATAATGTTATGTAAAAAGATTTATTTATATTGATTTATTTATTTTCAAGACAGAGTCTCACTCTAGCGCTCTGACTAGTGTCCTGACATTATAGCTCACAGCAACCTCATGTTCTTGGGTTCAAGTGATCCTCTTGCCTTGGTTTTTCTATTTTTAGTAGAGATGGGAGCCTCACTATTGCTCAGGCTGGTCTTGAACTCCTGAGCTCAAGCAATCAGCTTGCCTCAGCTTCCCAGACTGCTAGGGTTACAAGCGTAAGCTACTAAGCCACACCCTAAGAAGATTTTTAAACTGTGTCATCTTCTCTGAAGTATGACTTTAAAACTAAATAAAAACACATACTTAAATAAATGAATTTATATGAAAGAAGGGAAAAAGAAAGGGGCTTCAAGGGAAATGTGAGGAAAGCCTACCTGCTGAATAGGAAGTCTGGAGGGCCCATAGAAATGCTATGGGGACACTGTGATCAGCCCTCAGCAATTCTTGCCACAAAAGGGAAAAGAAGATGGACATGAGGTAACCTAGGTAATCAGTGACCAATAGAAAAGGACACAGGGCCCCGGAGGTGCAGAAAGACCAACCAAAGTTATAATCTCAGATGGAGAGAAAAAGGTGTTTAAACCTCTGTGCTGCCCTTGTGTCCATCTCTGACTCTTTTCACTCCTGAGAGGGACCCACTTCCAGCTCTATTTGGAAATGCTCTAAGCTTTCTCCTTGTTCTTCAGTAAACTTTTTTTGGTTATACTAAAGCCGGCACAAAGTTACATTTGCTTTCTACTTATGCTGCTTGTGTTGCTCCAGGTTTCTGCACATTTCACTTCCACTTTCTATTCCTGTTGTGCCTCAGTTGAAATTTTTAGTTCTGCTGAGTAATAGAACCAGGCCAACTGGGTTCAGGAAACTGGAACACCCAACCCTCTATAATTTGAACATTTGCCTAACATTGTGCAGTCACTAATGTGCCTGAAATGATATTCACAGGTCCAGGGAAAATTTGTCAAAGATAAATATTTTTTTATTTCAGAATCTTATTTTACTTGGTTCTCTAATATTCAAGGTAGATGCATTAATGCTTCCTGAACACGAGGTATCAGTATCATCACACATGAAGGTTTCTACAAAGCTACTTTTGTTTCAGTTAAAAAATTAGAAAACAGATGATACCTTGAAAGGGGCAATTCGAAAATCTACTGAATATATTAATTTTTTATAGTACCATTTCTTGCTCAGAGCTATTCAGAATTGTACACCGAATTTAGAACCTGAAATTTTTTTTTACATTTGTGGTGGCTACTTGAATATCTTCAGCTGATTTCTTAGACATAACCAAGTTACTTCTGACTTTCAGTTTTCAGCTATGTTGAAAAATGTATGAATTGGCACCTGAAAATTGAGAATCAACATAAAATTTTCATAGGAGAAAAAGAATTTTTTGATTAACATTAGCTGGGCAAAAGCATTTGGATTAAAAACATAACATCACCAATTTCCTTATGCAATAAATTCTCACAGTATTGATTTATTTTTTTATTTTAACAGTTAATGTATTAGGGTTTTTGGAATGTAGACATTATTGTTATTATAACAATAAAGACGTTTTTTCTTTTTGGTTATATAAGTAATTAACACTTCTTATTTAAACCAATGACCTTTATAGTCATTTATCTTTAGCACTTTCCACTCTTTGGCGGCACAAGTTTTATACCTTATAAATTATCTTTAACAATAAGGAAATAAATATATGGTTGAGAATGAATTAGTATTCCAAAATTCTTTCTGGTTGAATTAATTTTTATTTATAGAAACGTAAATATTTACCAAGTATTTGTTCATGTCAGGTGCTATGAAGACAGTTAAATTGCACAATACCATGCTCTAAGTACCTATAATTGAGAGGAGGAAGATAAATCAGTAAAACTTAATATAATGCCCTGATTTTATTTGCCATCGTATATATAACATGGGGTATAGTAACATGAAAGACACAGCAAACCATGCAATATAACAAGTTGGTTCCTTTTTTCTCCTCATTATGTTTTTCAAAGCTTATGTAAAATGTCACTAGCTACTAGAAGTTTCACTGTAAAAGTTTCCTTTAATGCGAATGACTTGGCAGAATGACAAGGAGATCAACATAGGAAAAAAAAAATGACTAAACCAGAAACTATTGACATAAAGTAAGCATGTGACTCATAAAAGACTAGTCATATAAAATCTGATCCACACACACACACACACATACATATATACGCCCTTCTGAAGGGTATGGATTGTCCTCAAGTTTTATTTGGTAAGCATAAAATATTTAGAATGTTTGATGCTGTTTTAAAGTTTCTGGTTCTGCATTATTGTGATCTCATTTTTCTGATCTATTTTGTTTTTAGTAAATTATGTAAATCCAAAATAGTTTAATATTTCCTCCACTCAAACTCAAGAAAATTTAAACGGAGGATTATGTGTGTATATTAGATGTTGTTATGCATTATTGATTGACATAATTTTTCAGGTGTTTAAATAGATACAAAACTGCCAATAACACATAGAACTAAAAGCAATGAAGTAGTAAGCGGTCTTTACCACTAGAAGTACATTACAATTATATAGTGATGTGAAAACTAAGGTAGGTATGCATTAAAAATGATGGTGTGGAGAAGAAAAACATACTTATAATGGAGTGAATTTTTTGTATTGCATTTTTGTAACATAAAATTCATCCTTGTAAAGTGTACAATTCAGCATTTTTTAGTATATTTACAAGGCATGCAATCATCATTACATGATGTTTTCATCACCCACATCAAATTCTATACTCAGTATATTCACTCCTCATCCTCCCTTACCGCAAAACATGGACATCCATTACTATATTTCATGTTTATATAAATTAACCTGTTGAAAACAATTCATATAATAGAATTATGCATATGTGGCAGGTTATTTTATTATGCATAATTTTTATGGTTTATGATGAAGAATGTCAGTCCTTCATTCTTTTATATGGCTGAATAATATTCCACTGTATAGATGAAATCATATTTTGTCCATTAATCAGCTAATAAATATTTGTGTGCTTCATAATTTAGTTTATTATAAATAAAAAAATTATAATTTGTTTTATGACACATTTTATAATATAATTTTTATAAATTTATATAATTATAATAATTTTATAATTAAAATTTCTAATCTGCTAGGAGCATTCCTAATAAGTTTTCATGTAAACATGTCTTCATTTTTCTTGGTTATATACCTACATGTGGAATTTCTGGGTGGAATAGCACATTCTATGTTTAATATTTTGATCTACTGCCAAACTATTTTCCAGAGTGATTGGATGTATGAGGGTTTCAGGTTCTTTGTGTTCTCAATCGTATTTTCTATTGCCCATTTTTGTGATTACAGCCATCCTACGTGCATGAAGTGATGTGTTGTGGTTTCGATATGCATTTCTTTGATGAATAGTGATGAGCATCTTTTAATTTATTATATTGATTTTTGGATATTTTTCAGGAAGAATTATCAGTTTAAATATTTTGTGTATTTCAATTAGGTTCTTTTTTTTATTAGGAAGTCACAAATATTCTTTATATATTCTGGATTCTAGGAACTTTTAAGACTATAACTTGTATACTTTTCTTCATTATGTGAGTTATTCTTCCATACTTGAATCTGTTCTTTGTAGCAAAAAAAATCCTTTCAATTTTCAAGAATTTCAAATTATCTATTCATAGGTGTATTTTGAGTTTGTGTGCTTTACATGTCATATCAAAAAAATCCATTTCCTAATCTAAGGTTATAAATGTGTACTACTATATTGCCCCTAAATTTTATTTTTGCTTTAGGTTTTACATTGAAGCATATACTTCCTTTTGCTTAATTTTTGCACATGGTGTGAAATAGGCTATAATTTATTATTTCACTTGCTGATAGTTTATTATCCCAACACCACTGGCAAGAAACATTATCTCCATGTGGAAAATCTCAATACTTTTGTTGAAAATCATTACTCATAAACATAAGGGCTGATTTCTGGATTTTCATTTCTACTTCATGACCCATCTTTCCTGATTCTGGCACAACACTATATTAAATTTGTAGATCAATTTCTGTAGTATTGACATCTTAACAATATGCTTTTAATTATGAACATGGTATTCATCTTTAATTTATGTGTTCTTCAATGGCTATCAATTTTTTTTTATTTAATTATACAAAGAGTTACTCATTTTGTTTAATTTATACCTGAGCATTCTATTCTTTTTGATGCTTTGGCACATGGGATCATTTTTTCAATTTTTATTTTCAGATGTTCAATGCCAGTATAGAAAGCTGCAAGTGAATTTTAGCATACTAATCTTATATCCTGAAAAATTGCTGAACCTTTTTATTGGCTCTGTTTTTTATCAATTTATTGATAAAATAAATTTATTGAGATTTCAGAATGGAAAATAATTAACTATAATTTGTACAATGGTTTGATAAAGGTCATGTTAATATTTTTCTCTAACTCATACTTAAGTTTATGACCTTTTAATTTAGGGAAAGCCTCTCCCCCTTTTTAGTTTTTGATCCTACTTATGGCTGAATAATGTTACAACCTAACAGGTTCACTGCCCTTAGCTCAACACAAAGACAATACACAGACAACAGGACAACAGAAAGAGTTTAATTTTGAAAGCTCCTTGCCAGGAGACCAGAAGAAGTGCTCAGATCTGTCTTCCTGGGAAATTAGGAGAAGTGATTTTTAAAGATAATTTGGCAGGCAAAGAGCTAGGTGACTGGGTCTGCTAATTGGCTGGGTTTGGAGCAGAACCAAAGGTATGGAGAAATTGCCTTTTCTGAGTCAATTCCTAGGGAGGGTTGAAAGATTAGTTAAGTCACTCCTTTGTTATGAGCCACTGGTGTGAGAGGCTCAGCCATTCCACTAGATCACAGGGCCTGGAAGATACCTTAAAAACTAGGCTTGGGTTTCACAAGGGTGGTGTTATCTATGGATGTAATGAAAAAAGTCAAGAATCTTTATGACCATTAGCTGTAAGACTCCTCGTTAATAATTGTAGAAAAGCAAACTGAGGAACAATGGGTGGTGGTTATACTGTATATATTCCTATATTCCCCTTACTATAGTTTCTACCATGTATCCCTTTATGAACTTTGGAAATCAGACATTAATACCTAAAGGAAAAACATAAGAACCTTCCTAGTTGCTGCACCCTCTGTCTCGTATGTCCTTATCTAGATCTCCATCCACTTTATATCCCGTCACTACTTTACTGAACAGGTATTTCCTGATCACCTATTTGAAAAGTGCCAAATATTTTCTTACCTATTTTATTTTTGTATGTAATTCTTTTTACCTTCTGTAATATACTATGTTTATTTAATTTTCATTCTATATCAACCTCATTCTGTTTACTGCAGCATTCCTCTCACCTGGAATAGGTGGAGTATATGCTTTACATGACTTCGCTCAGTTCTTTTGCTTTGTCTGTGCAGAAAAGTGCTGTTCTTCTTCTTTGCCTGTGATTCTTCTCCTACTGCCATGCTCTAAGGAAAATCTTCATTTTTTGCCTATTTTTTAAAAAAATATTGCTATATTTTTCCATTTTGATGAGTAAAACAGTAAAACGCTTTTTTCCACACATGTTTTTAAAGATTTAATAAAAATTTTCATTAAAAATTATTGAATCTGTAATTAATTTTTCTTATAAATGATATCTTTAAAAAATTGAATCTTGAACATAAAATACGGCAGAGATATACTAACTCTTCTGTAAATGTTAATTTCAAAATACATGGAGACCAGAATTGTATTTTGAATGGGTATGATTGCTATGTGCATAACTAGCTAATGTAATATATAACTACTTCTTAGATGTAGATATGATTAAAATAATGTTCAATGGCCTATAGATTCATAGTATGACAAAAAGGAAACTCTATTACATTTATAAAATCCTGAGGGGGCAGCTGATCCTGTAGCAAACTTTTGACATTGTAGATCTCCTTATTAACTTTTCTACTACTATTATATTTTGAAGAGTTATTTTTATAGTTTTTTGAGAAGTCGATTTGACTAGCCTTTCTTTCAAACTGTGAAACTAGACACAGAGCCTTAGGCAACCTTTTAATGATTTCAGATTTAAAATGAAATTTCTCCTTCATGATGTCCATTACATCTTTTAAAACTAACTAATATTTTCTTAATGCCATTATTCAGTCTCCTACCTCATACAATTCCCCTTACCTCCAATTACTTCTAAGCTTGACTGTGATTGAGATCTTAGTAAATGGGCTGGTAAATCAATAAATGATCTGGAATATTTATCCTGACTAAAACCACTATTTAGGATATAAAAGGGAATCTTTTGGCCCAAACATCTTTCATTACATCTGCTCCCTTGTTGATGTAATGCAAGACCCACTGAACTCAGATGCCCACCAGGAAATCTTTTTATCATGGTTGCTTCTAAACAACTTCAAGCAAATTAGGTTTGTCAACATTATTGAGTTATATTCTGTAGAGAAGATGAAAGATTATAACTCAAGCCCTTAAAGCCCTTTAAAGAAATGTGTTATTTAAGCCCATATGGCGTTCACCTTCCATAAGTGTGCTTTGGGTGTGCTATAATGTGATTATTTATAAATGGCTAATGTGATATTACATATAATATTTTGACTTTTGGTTGGCAGACATATGTAAGACTATTTGTTTTATTATTTCCTTGTGCAGAATTTTGGGAACATATTTACTCTAAGAGGAAACTTAAGAATTCACATTTCAAAAAAATCAGTTAAATGGAAGCCAAAACACATCTCACATAGTGAAAACTGTGTGATCCGTCATACACGTATAAGAAGTTGTGGGGCATTTATTTTGACTCCATTTATCTCCATTTTTGGAATATGTCATTTTAAAGATGGAAATTGCATTTGAGATCATGCAGATTATGTCACATGCGTAGACAATGCAATGCAGATCAGTTAAATGACATTTTATGGGTCAACTAATCAACGAGGGAGATAGCTACAAAAAGAGGGAGCATGTGAGTCGTAGTTTGGGGGCCTTATACAGGCATGTGGTATGTTCTTATGTGTATGAAGTGAAAATAGTTATAACTATATTGTCATATTCGGTATTTATGATTTATGTAAAAGATGTGTAATGGGAAACAACTATATGAATGGATAGATAATGTTGGTGAATACACATGTGTCCTTCTATGTTTGCATGTTTAGATACACAAGTATTTACTAATGTGCTAAAATTGCCTGCAGTTTTCCATACATTATAGTCCAAGGATGTAGGAGGCTACATTGTCTAGGTTTGAGTACATACAAGCTGTAATATTTGCTCAACAAGGAAATTATCTAGCAATTCATTTTGCAAAACACATCCTCATTGATAACCAGCACATGACTATAGATCTCCCAATTACCATATAAAATGGGCTTGCAAAAAATATAAACCCAGTGGATGAAACATTTTCATATATTTAAGCAAATCTTATTTAATTTACAAGTATATGAACACAGTTCATAAATTCAAAAATACAAGAAAAGTCAATTTTTAAATTCTGTTTAAGTCAATTAAAGCATAAGTCTGAACTCATTCTCATGGATTAGTAAGAAGTTCCATAATCGTCACTACTTATCATCACAGTCCCTTCCCTTAGATTTGACCACATTTCAAGCTCTTACCCATTGTAGAAGTTCTGCTGGTTACAGGATATTGGTACATGACCAGGGGGACTTCTGTGTCAGTAGCTCTGCCGCATTTTTGCAATAATTGAGGATAAAATTATTTAATATTTGACACTCTTGGTTCTTAAGTCCATCCTTCTTGCTGTGTCCTTACATGGAGAGGAGGGAGAGAGGTGTCTCTTTTTAAGGTCATTAATCCCCTCATAAGGACCTCACTGTCCTGATATCATCTAAACACTGATTACCTCCCAAGGGCTCCGTCTCCCAGTACCATCACATTAGCCATCAGGGCTTTAACATGCGCGTTTAGTTTAGGGGGACACGATTCAGTCTTTAACTCTCGGTTCCATATGCGCTACATTTCCCTTCCCTCACTACGCACATGACTTGCTGCCTCTTCCAAAAATACCTAATTTATATTCTTGTTCTAAAAGATGTTCCAGACACAAATATGTTTTCCTCTGATAGCAGCTATAGGATACTGTTGCAAAGTCATCAGGTAAAATAAAAATCAGAAGAAAACTAAATTTTCTAGTGTCATTCTTAAAGGAATAGGAGTAGGATGGAATGGAATATCTTGTCAAAAAATGTTAAGGGATCTCTTTTTTATTTTGAATTTTAGTTAAATTACTTAAATGGCTTAGAAAAATAGGTAATCATGAAATAATTTATTTCCAATATCAGAACTATTTTCTTCATATTTTATAAAAGAAACATTTTCATTTCTGATCAATAAATTTTATTGCTCCTTATCATTTTTTTAAACCAAAATCATCTGCACACACTAATGTCCTTATTTATTGTTCTTGAAGCTGTAATTTTAAGTCAATCAATTAATCAAAGTGAGTTAAAGACATTTCAAGAAAATTAACCTAGTTTCACCTCTTTTTAAGTAAAGACCTCATTTATTCAACAGAAAACAAAGATAGTTATAAACCACATTGAATACCTAAATATGAATAATTGTGAAAATATTGGCTAACTAGACTTATTTTTTAATTTAAAGTGAATGGTGGAAGTCTTCTAAATATTAAAGATTCTTTTTATATAAACATAATACTAGGAAAATTTGCTCCCAGAGTTTTTACATGAATCTGGCAATAATGCCACAAAGTCAGATTCTAAAACCATGGGCAGAAATTTCTTCTGTTGTGAAGGGAAAAAAAAAATTCCTATGAAAAAAGAAATCTAGATTTTAGATTTCTAACTTGCCTGCCACATCATGAATATCAAGAGCAGGACATGTATATCAAATCACCACATTGTACCTCATAAATGAATTAATATACAGAGTTATGATTTAATAAAAGGGGGAAAATGAAAACAACAGCATGGCCTTGAAATGATGAGTTAATTGACACCAGACTGGAACTACAGACCTGGTGTTAACAAGATGATTTAATGTTTGTTAGAAGTACAAATTCAGATGTGTTTTTTTTTTTTTTGCAATTTTTGGTCAGGGCTGGGTTTGAACCTGCCACCCCCAGCACATGGGTCCGGTGCCCTACTCCTTTAAGCCACGGGTGCTGCCCCAGAAGTGGTTTTATATTGTTGTCCTCATCTCAGTCAATTTAGCCTGCTATAACAACAATACCATAAGCTGAGTGGCTTAAACAACAAACATTTATTCCTCACAGTTCTGGAGGCTGAAATCAAGATAGGCAGTTTTGTGGTGAGGACTGTTTTCTCGTTTACCAATGAATGTTTTCTCATCTTACCCTCGTGTAATAGAGAGTAAAGGGGGTGCAAGCTGTGGTGTTTCTTCTTATGAGGTTCTACTGATGGGGGCTCAACCCTCTTCAACTAATTATTTCCCACCCACTTCAATTTCTAATGCCATCCCATTAGGTGTCAGAAGATCAATATATGAACTTTAGAGGAAACATTCCGTTCCTAACATTCTTCATAATTCTTCACATAAAAGTGATATAGGTTCTTTCTATATTAGAATAATTAGGGTGTTAATTTGCAGTATTATTCTGCAATCTTCTGGTAAAAGTTGTAATTATAAAGAGTGTAGTTCGATAGGATGTATAGCATATAGAAATACTGACAAAGGTATAAAAGTCATTAACTGCTACACGCTGCTTGGTCCAAATCGTCAGTGACTGCTAATATCAGAGTGAAGTGGATGCCACCGCTAGCACATTAGCTTCATAAATCATAAATTCATAACTTACGAATTATGCTAATTGCCTTCTAATTGTTATTTTCTTCCTGTTTTAAGTTTCCACAGAATGAGAAATAGTTTTTGTTTGGTTTTGGTACTGCTCCCTCTTACAGGTAAATTTATGATTACAAAAGCAGTCTCCTGAGTCTCTTCTTTTTGTGTATATATACAAATATATATGTCGTATATAGTACTTTATCATGCAACTTACCGTCCTTGTTCTCATAAAGTGGCATGTCAAAATATGTGATTGTGTGACAACAGTCATTTTAAGAAGGAAAGAGAATCTGTGAACTCCTTCACACCAAAGTTTGACAGTCTTCTTCCCTCATGGGCATCCCAGTCCCTGCAACCACCGAGTTCCACTCTTTTGCCCTGTCCTGGAATACAGTTGTCATCTCAATAGCAACTCCTTTGACTCTCAAATTTTTTCCCCTTTTCACTCATTTCAGGGATTCCCCTAGCAAATCCTTCCTATTCCCATCTACAAATCTACCTTTCCTGCCACTCTGCTATTGATACTTCTCTCCAATGGGTAGAACAGCAGTCCTCAACCTGTGGGTAGCCACTGTTTTTTTTTTTTAAATAATTTTATTAAATCATAATTGTGTACATTAGTGCAATCATGTGTTGACTTCATATACAATCTAAAATATTTTGGTCGAACTGTTAAACATAGCCTTCATAGCATTTTCTTAATCGCTATATTCAGACATTGATATTCTACATTTAATAAGTTTCACCAGTACCCTTCTAAGATGCTTTTTTAACAATGAAAATACATGGCGGCATTAGGAAGGATGAGAACCACTGAGCTACAAGGCAAGAAGCCAACCTACCCACAAGTGCTTTTCCCTTTTCATTCTCAAGGATTTCTACTTTTCAGACATTCCCTTATTCTACTATAAGCTTGCCATTTCTACAATATTTTGTTCAGCAGCCTAGAAAAGCATTTTCACCTCTACATTTTCAAAACAAAACCCAAATAAAATGAAAACCCATTTCATCCCTGCATTCCTGCACAACAACTACTCCACTTTATTTGTTCCCTTAATATCTAAATGTCTTAAAAGCCAGGCCTACCCCTTTTTCCATTTCCTGCTCCACCCGTTCATCTTGCAACCGTCATGTCATCTAGGTCACATTTCCACGCTGACATCATGACCGTTGTTCTCCAGGCAGTCTCTGCTTTTTCTTTTTCATGCCCCTCCTTTTTTTCTTCCAGGTTAGTAAGAGGGTTCATAAAATTAAGTTACATTGTTTGTGTGGTAAGGCAAAGTCCAAAGTCTGGGTTGTAGTTGTTTCCTTCAACTATACACTTGAAGTATGAACTACACAATTGATTATAGGGAATTGCACCATATACCCCCCTACTGTATCCAATAGGTGGGAAGTTACTCACCCCCTTTTTGAATTCTATTGTGTTTTTCTCTCCTGTTGGCCTGTGATTGTTGATCTACTAGTTTCAGATGAGAACTGAGTACGTGGATGACTGCTTTTCCATTCTTGATATACTTTATTAGGAGAATGTTCTCCAAATAATTCCAGGTGAATACAAAAGATGCAAACTCTCCATCTTTTCATGGCTAAATAGTATCCATATGTCATGGTTTATTGATCCATTCATGGGTTGATGGACACTTGGGTTGTTTCCACATCTTTGAGATGGTAGAATTGAGCTACTATAAACATTTGAGTGCAGATGTCCTTACATGAAAATGATTTTTTTTTTCTGGGTAGATGCCTAGAAATGGGAGTGACATATCAAATGAGAGGTATACTTTCAGTTCTCTGAGGATTCTCCATACTTCTTTTCAAAAAGACTGTGCAGTCCCATCAACAACGCATAAGTGTCTCCCTCTCTGTATCCACACCAGCATCTGCAGCTTTGAAATGGCACCTTACACCAGTGAGAATAGCTCACATCCGAAGGTACCTCCCTAGGCTTTTATCCATTGGCTTTATCCAGTATTTTGGTTTTCTCTGCAACCCAACTTCCTTAAATTTCGCTGCATTAAAGGTATATTTTTAAAATCATCATGAATGAGATTTTCAAAGCATATCAGAAACTCCACATGGAAACTCATTTTACCAGTTGGCTTCTTACCCAAATTTTGCTTTTATTTTAAGACATACTCTCATAAATTTAGGTGCTTGACTTTTGTATTCCAGTGATATCTCTCTCTGGGTATGTGATCTTTACCCAGTTATACAATTTTTGTGCCTCTATATTCTTTGCCTGTAGAGAGAAATAACATCTCACAAATAAAGGATGTCAGAGTATTGCTATTAGGATCATTTACAGAAAACATTTGAAAAAAATCCTGGTGCACAGTGACCTCAAGTTTTCTACTTCATCCCCCTTCTCGTCATCATTGGTATCATTATTAGCACCATCATTATTTTCATTGTGATAATTGTATAATACATTCTGTAGGACGTCCAAAAAGTGGCCCATGAAGTTACCATATGTGGGGGAAACAGGAACTTGTACATAAATATCCCTTTACTCACAAAATATCCGTTACGAAATTTTACAAAGAGGTGGCTAATGCATAGAGAACATTTTGTAAAATTTTGTAATGAACATTTTATAAATAAAGGTACATTTAGGTACAATTTTCCATTTTCCCCATGTATGGTGACTTGCGCAACTTTGGGGATGCCTTATACCATTATACTATTTAACATGATCAGAGAACATAGACATGTTTTATTGACCTTTGTATTTTTATGTATTAGTAATCTATTCTTGTTGTAATAATTTACCAAAATCTTGGTGAGTTATAAATATAAATTTAGTGTCTTATATTTTTGTAGGTCATAAGTTCAACACGTCTCACTTGATTAAAATCAAGCTGTTAGTAAAACTTGTCCACGGATTCTCCATGGAAGAGTCTGTTCCTTTCCATTTTCTAACTAGAGACTGCCCACATTTATTAGCTCTGTCCCTTTATTAGCACTTTCTATCTTAAAATCCAGAAATTTTGCATCTCTCTGTTTCTGTCTCTGTAGTCATTTCTCTCTGTAAGTGCAGCCAGGAAAGCTCGCTGCATTTTAGGAATCATATGATTAGATTAGATCCCCATGGATAATCCAGGGTAATTTTTCTATTTCGTGGTCCTTAATCTTTATCACATCTGCAAATTCTCCTTTATTCCAGGGATTGGACATCCATTAGAGCCATTAGACTAACTAGGTTATTTTTATGTATACTTTAAATACATTTTAACTATGCCTTATTTTCTAACTTACTTAATGACATATAAGGTGATGATGGGTGAAAAATTGCTAATATAATATATCTTTGCATTAAAACTTTTTATTCTTATACCATTCCTATTTTAAAATATTCCAAAACTTTATTTGTACTCTTAATAGCAAATTAATATTTTAGATATCACATAACTTCTATTGTGATATATATCTTTCTTTTTTGATAAATAACAACTGCATATACGTATCATGTACAACATAATACAGTAAAGTCTATAAACATTGGGTGATGGCAAAATCAAGCTATTCGCATTACTTAACATAATTATCATTTAGCAGGTAACAGAAAACACTTAAAATCTACTTTCTCAGTATTTTTTGAGATTAAAATAAATTGCTATTACTATATTCACCATGTTGCACAATAGATCTCTTTAATTTGGTACTCCTATGTAAAATTTTATGACCAGTGACCAATATCTCCCAATCCCTCCCATTCCACCAGACCTTGATAACCACCATGCTACTCTCTGCTCCCATGCTTTTGACTTTTTCACATTCCATATATAAGTGAGATTACACAGTATTTATCTTTCCGTGCTTAGCTTATTTTATATAATGTCTACCAGGTTCATCTATGTTGTTGTAAATGACAGGACTTTTTTCTTTTTTGAGGTTTAATAGTATTCCATTGGGTATATGTAGACATTTTCTTTATCTATTTGTCCATTGATGACTACTTAGGTTGATTCCATATCATGTTTGTTGTGAATAATACTATAAAGAACATGGGAGTGAAGATATATCTTCAATTTACTGATGGTATTTCCTTTGTGGTTTCTGAATCATGCAGTAGTTCTATTTTTTATTATTTTTTAGAACTTCCACAGTGTTTTCCATGATTACTGTCTCGGTTTACGTTCATTTTCAGTTTGATAGGATTTCCTTTTCTCCACATCATTGCCTACATGTGTTATTATCATTTTCTTTTTAATTTTGCCATTCTCATATGTGTGTATCTCACTGGGGTCACTATTCTGAGATACACACACACACACATATTATAAGTGAGACATGTTTTAAGCCATTGTCATCTTGTCTTGCTTATTATAGCTTTGTAGTATATCTTGAAGTCAAGTAATATGATGCCTAAAGTTTTTGTTTTTACTTTCTAGATTATGTTGGCTTTTTATTATATTTTGTGTTTCCACATAAATTTTAGAATTTTTATTTCCATTGGTGTAAAATTATCATTGGTATTTTATAAAGATTGCATTGATTAAATAAATTGCTCTTGTTAGTAGACATGTTAACAATATGAATTATTCCAATCTGTAAACACAGGACATCTTTCCCTTTGTGCCTTCTTTAGTTTGCTTCTTCACTGTTATATTTCACTGTTATATTGTTCTCCTATTACTAATTAGTGTTCTTTTTTTTTTTTCAGCTCGAAAAACTCTCGTTAGCATTTCTTTTAAGAGAGGCATGATGGTGATTAACTCTCTCACCTTTGATTTGCCTCAGGAAGTGTTTCTTCCTGATGAGAAAGTATAGCACATATTTTGGGTTGGCAGGTGTTTCTTTTTTTTTCCCCTCAGCAATTTGAATATATAATCCAACTATATCCTGGCTTGTATGATTGCCAATGAGAAATTTGCTGTTAGACTTATTTGAATGAACTTATAATATATTTGCTGCTTTTCTCTTGCTGCTTTCAGGATCCTCTCTTTGCTATTGATTTTTAATAGTATATTACAGTATGTTTTAGTGTAGTTTTATATTATTGAATTTTATTAGAGGCTTTTTACCTTCCTGTATCTGAATGTTTATATACCTCCCTATTGGAAAAGTTTCTGCTGTTATTTCTTTTACTAAGTTTTCTACCACTTTGTCTTTCTTTTCTCCTTTTTGAACTGGCAACTCAAATATTGTGCTCTTTTGATGCTGTCTCACTATTCCATAATCTTTCTTCATTCCTTTTCATTACTTCTCTTTTTTCCCTATGATGGAACATATTCAAATAATATGTGTTATATTTCACAAATTCTACATTTTACTTGATCAATTCTAATTTTTTTTTTTTTTTTTTTTTTTTGTAGAGACAGAGTCTCACTTTATCACCCTCGGTAGAGTGCCGCGGCATCACACAGCTCACAGCAACCTCCAACTCCTGGGCTTAGGCTATTCTCTTGTCTCAGCCTCCCGAGTAGCTGGGACTACAAGTGCCCACCATAATGCCCGGCTATTTTTCTGTTTTTGCAGTTTGGCCAAGGCCAGGTTTGAAGCCACCACCTTTGGTATATGGGACTGGTGCCCTACTCAATGAACGACAGGCGCCACCCTGATCGATTCTAATTTTGATGCTCTCTCTTGTATTTTTCATTCTGTTCACTGTATTTTTTAGCTTCAGAGTTCCGTTTGAGTTTATTTAATAATTTCAGTTTCTTCTTTATCAAATTTATAGATTTTCTTAATTTTTTTTAATTGCTTCTCTGCATTTTTTAAGTTGCTGAAATTCCTTAATGTTTATTATGAATTCTTCAGAAGTTTATAAATTTCTGTTTCTTTAGGGTCAGTTACTAGTACTTTATGTTTCTTCTTTGGTGGTGTTACTATTCCCTACATTCTTGATTGTTGTAGCCATGCATTCTAGTCAGTGCATGCAAGGAAGTAAGGACTTATCCCAGTTTTTTAATGGTAATTTCTTCTGAAAATTAACTACTACTTTATTAACTACTAGATTCTATGTAAGATATTTAACATGGTCTGGGGGATAGTGACTACTGAAATCTTTAAGCAGATTGTCCTGGTTCCTGGGCCATCGAGTGGATGGTTTTGATGCATGGATCTTCAGCACTGTCACTACTTGGATGGACACAGGGGTGGACATGGAGCCTAAGTCTATGAGGTTGTACCCCATTTGCAGAAACTGCCCTGAGGTTTATATCCACAAGGGGCTGACCTGGCCATGAAGTAGACCTTGAGCCTTGGTGTCCAGAAGCTAAACAGGTCCTGGGATTCACCATAGGGCAGTCTGATGCCTGTGATCAGGTGTGACAACCTGGCACTTGAACTTCCCTGTAGCCTAGAGATGTGTTATTTGACCAAGCCTGCATGTCTGAAACCTGACATGCGTCTAGAGCCTGAGTCCTGAGGAGCTGGCCTAGCACTGGGAGGGTATAAAGACTATGTTTGCATGGACTAGACTTGAAATGGGGTCTATGGATGCTGGCCTAATGACTAAGGTTCAGGTGGTCAGCCTGATATTGGGGTGAGCCTAGAGTATTAGTCTGTGGGAGCCTGTCTGCCCCTGAGGTACATCCAAAGCTCAAGGCCACAGGAGCTAGTTGAGCATTAGGGTTAGTCTATATTTTGGGGTCACTGGAATCAGTCTGGTAGTGGGTCAGTCTCAGAGACTGAGTCTGCCAGACACGTTTGGAACTGGAGTCTATACAGGCCAGGCCAGCCCTGAGAAAAGCCTAGAGGCTCAATCTATAGGCACTAGCCTAGAGTCTGGGGTCATGAGTGCAGCATATCTGGCTTTGCTATGTTTTTGTGGAAAGGGTCTGGTATTGGGGTTTATGGCAAAGTTTAGTGCTCACATACTTCTCTTTTCCAGAAGTAAATAGTATCTCTCTCCATGCTATGCTGCCTGGGGTTTGAAACTGTTCTTCCTACCCTCTTCAGTGCATCTTTTTTTTTTTTCCTTTTTTTCTGTGATGTATCGGATGCTGTAATCTCTCACCTGGTTTCCATGTAAAGTTAATTTTGTATGTGTACAGTTATTCAAACTGATGTTTCAGTGGGGTGGAGGTTGAGCACTGGAAATACCTATGCTGCTATCTTACTGATGTCCCAGTGTCCTGTACATAAGTAAACATTCATTCTCTTGAGGGAAAGCATTTCAGTTCAAAAGGCCATGAATTGGGGGGGGGCGGAGCAATATGGCAGCCGAGTAACAGCTTCCTTGCAGCTGGGTACGGTGAGACTGGGAAAAGAGGAACTCAGGCATCTCTGGCAGGCGGGATCTACCTAGGAACTTCC
>CAUYRH010137545.1:0-32400 GCA_963574655.1 Perodicticus potto | reverse complement strand
CCCAAGGGTTTGCGGTTGCGGTGAGCTGTGACACCACAGCACTCTACTGAGAGCAACATAGTGACACTCTGTCTCAAATAAATAAATAAATAAAAATGCAAAAATAAAATAACATTTTGGATTATGTTGGGTTAAATATATACTATATTTCACTTAGATCTTTTTCTTTTTACCTTTCTATTATACTTTCTATACTACTAGAAAATTTTAAATTATATGTATGACTGGCATTCTAGTTCAATGGGCAACACAGTTACATCTCATCTCGCCCTATCATTCTCAGCCCTGCTGAGGCTAGAACCTCCTGAGGAGCTTGTTAAATATACAGACGTGGGTCCAACCCTCACGGTTCTGATTCAATTGGCGGAAGGGGTGTAATTGGCAGAAACACCGTGAGCTGCATTCTCCTTCGGTTTCCTTTCTCTCTCGTTTCTACATCTAAGCTGTCCTTGATCCACCTGAATGTTATTGATCTGTAGTTCTCCTTAAACACTGCTTTCATCCTGCACTTCCCTGCACACAAATATATAATGCCTTTATCCACTTAACAGTCGTTAGGCCCCCACCAGGCGCTCCAGGCTCTGGAAACACCGGATGAAGAAGACAAGCAATTTCCTTCTCTCTCAGAGCTTATATTTGAGGTGGAGTGGCAGAGATCAATCAAACCAGTCAATCAAGAAAAAGATTGTCAGAGAACTAGAACAGAGTAATATGAGAAAGAGAGATTGCCTGACCACTTCAGGCAAGGTGGCTTTGGAAGATTCCTTTGCAACAGTTCTGAGGGCTGAGCCATGCCAGGCATGAGGTGGTGAGAAGGAGTGTAGCAGACAGAGGAAATGACCAATGCAGAGATGCAGGGCAGCAAGGTGGCTGGTGCATTTGAAACCAAAAGGTGGCCGTGGTGTCTGAATTAAGGTAAGTTTAACCAGGATGGGGGTAGGAGGAGTGTGGAGAAAAGAAAGGGGTGTGGCTTTGCTAAGGCAGTACTTATTAAAGAACTATTACAGTCTGAATGTTTTCATGCCCCACAAAAATTTCAAACATGAAAAGCTTCATTACCCAGGTGACAATATTAGAAGGTGGCACCTTCAGGAAGTAATTAGGTCATGAGGGGCAGCCTTCATGAATGGGATTAGTGCCATTATAGAAGAGACCCCAGAGTGCTCTCACCCTCTTTCTGCTGCATGAGGATAACAGGAGAAGCTGTTAGTCTACTACACATGAATGGGTCTGCATCAGAATCAACCATGCTGGCACCCTGATCTCTCAGACTACTGAATCTGAGAGTCAAAGCATTCTGTAATAGACATACTCTTATTTGACAATGTGAATGTTATTTTTTTTTTGCATTATTATTATTATTGCTCAATATTTCATTGCAGCAATCATCTGATTTCTTTACTGAATGTATTTATCCTCATTCATTCTTTACGAGGTTTTTGTTTCTAGTCCTTATCTTAAACATTGTTATTGTTATTAAATTTTATGCCTTTTTGATCTTGTGAAGGCAAAAAGTGGAAACCAAATAAACACATATATATGTAACAAAAAAAGGGGGCGGCGGCGCCTGTGGCTCAAGGGAGTTAGGCACCGGCCCTATGTGCCGGAGGTGGTGGGTTTGGACCCAGCCCTGGCCAAAAACTGCAGAGAAAGAAAAAAAAAATACTACCAGCATCCAGAACTGTGAGTAATAATTCTCTGTTGTCCATAAGCCACCCAGTCTACGTGTATTTTGTATAGCAGCGCATTTGGACTAAGACAGGAGGAATCAAAGAGTCTGCCTGGACTAGCTAAGCAGGAGTGGGGAAAGGAATATTCCAAACAAAGGGAAGGGTCTGTGAATAGCCTCTTTGGCAGTAGGTAGATTGTTCAAAGAACTGGAGACAGACCCATATACCCAGGACACAGTGAGTGGTGTGGATCTAGGTAGGAGCCAAAGACACACAGTCAAAGCCACAGGATGGAAGGCCTGTAATCCCTGTCAGGAATGCAGCCTTCACCATATCAGAAAGGATATTTAGAAGTATTTTTAGAAGGGGTCACATTCATAGTTTAAAAAAAATAGGGGGTCATATAAACATATGTAGACTTGATTATGCAAGAACATTTTTGGAAGTATATACAAGAAAATGGCAATAGTGAGGAAAATATCACATTTTCAATGTGTCTCTTTGTATGTAACAATGTCACTTTTTTAAAATACAAAAATATTTTACAATGTAAAAACTAAGCTGACAAAGGATTTTTAGGGCAGTAAGTGAAAATTTTACTTGGTATGATGCTTTTATAAAGGTGGATACAAGTTATAATACATTTGTCCAAACAATGCCCAGAGAAAATCCTGATGTAAACTATGACTGAATAACAATGATGTTTGGCTTCAGGTTCAGCGATTGTAACAAATGCAGCACCCTGATGAGGGTTGTTGACAATGAGGGAGGCCATGCATGCGTGGGGCCAAATGCCCATTGTGCCCAAATGAGGGTACAAATGATTAGGTTACATTGTTTGCATTTGTTAGGTAAAGTACATGTTGAGACTTGGCCATTAAGAGTGCTTTCTCCATTTACATTTGTAATAAGAATAAATAACAGACCAAGACTGATTCCTTTTCTTTTCAGAAAGAATGGTTAAACCATGAGGACATAGTAAATGTATTGATTTTGAGTGATTTTACTGTGTTTTGATTATGTCTGATTTTGTGTGATATTCTCTAATAAAAGCTGTAGTACAAAAAAGTAAAGTACATGTATTTATCAGTACAGTTGGCCTTATTCCTTATGTTAACCACCTCTCTATATTGGGCAGTTTGCTACAACTCTTGGGCGGCCAACTTGCAGAGGTTCCACTGTACATTATTATCTCTTGTGCATATGTGGATATGGGAAATTGACCAGAGGTTCCACTGTACATTATTATCTCTTGTGCATATGTGGATATGTTTCATAAATGGGAAATTGACCTGCTCTGTTCACCACTATTTGTCTAGACTCTTGCTTATAATAGCTAGGATACAGGAAATATTCAAGGGATATTTGTTGAATGAACAAAGGAAGCATGACCTGGCTGTAATCGGAAGGGAAGAAAAGTATGAATAGGACTAGAGAGGAAGAAAGGAGATGTGTGGTTAGCAGACTATTAAAATAGTCCTTGTGAGAAACAATGGTCTGAAGTACAGTGGTAGAGAGAGAGAGTTGGAGATATATTTAGGAGTGAGAAAGGGACTTGATGATATACAGGGAATAGAGAGGGAAGGGGGTGTATGAAGGATAGCTCTTAGCATGCACAAGCTGCCACTCATTCATTAAGCTGGAGAATACTGGAAGAGGGCCAATTCTAAAGAGGAAAGTCTCACATTTGATTGTGAAAGAGCTGACCTTGAGATACTTTTAAGAAAGCCAAAGGGAAATATTTAGAAGGCTGTTGTATTTTGAAGTATTTACAGATGAAATGATATGATGCCTTAGATCTGCTTTAAAACATACCACCCAAAGGAGCAGGGAGATAGAAGAAAGAAAAATGGCACAAAGTTGAATGTTAAAACTGGATACTAAACACTGATGGTTCACTGGAGTATAGTCTGTATAGGGAGGGGGATTAGTGTGCTCTCACCTAATGGGCACAATGTAAGGGTGAAAGGCTCAACTACAACTTGAACTTTACCCAACAAATGCAAACAATGTAATCAAGTCACGTGTACCCTCACATTAATGTAAAATTTAAATATTAAATAAATTAGAAATAAAATTTTTCAAAAAGAGAAAATGCTTTAAAAGATACAGTTAACAGGTGAAACTTAGTGAATGCACAATATAAAGGTCTTAACACAATAACTGAGAAAATAGCCATGAGTGCTATATTAACCAGTTTGATGAAAATATTTCAGATTGTATATGAAACCAGCACATTGTATCCCATGATTGCATTAATGTACACAGTTATTATTTAATAATAATAAAAAAATTAGCTGGGTGTGGTGGCACACACCCAATGTTGCAGCTACTCAGGAGGTTGATGGGGAAGGATCACTTGAACCCAGGAGCTTGGGGGTGCAGTGAGCTGTCCATGGTTGTGTTATGTGCACCAGCTCAGGTCACAAAGCAAGACTCTGTCTCTCAAAACATGGCAAAACCAAACACCCAAAAGAAATAAACAATTATAGTTGGTATAGTTAAGGACTTTCAGACTGCTTCCTCAACATTGGATAGAATGAGACAGAAAGTCAGCGTGATATAGAAGAATTCAACACTGCCAGCCAAGAGTACTTGGTCAACATCTGTAGACTGCTCTACTCAGCAGCAGCATAGTATACATTCTTTTCAAGCACCCACACATCATATCTTGGGTGATAAAACAAACCTAAACAATTAAATAATTGGAAAAAAAGAGAGTAAATATTGACCCCATGAAGCCTTTGTACGTCAGGTCCAGACTCCTGCCTGGGAACTGGACTCAGGTGCATGATGCAGTTAAGACTAATTCTTGGTTATTATTTTCACTTTCTTTGCATAGCGTCAAGAGCCTCCACTGAACTAAACAGCTCTGCTTTACTCTGCCATGATTCTTAGTTTCCTAATACATCACACACAATCTCCCGTCCCAGAGCAACACTGACAGATAACGACCAACTAGTGTTCCCGCACCAGGATCATGCTCTTTTATCTCACTTCACCTGATTGGTTGAAAGAACATTCGAAGATATTAGATAACGTTTCTCCACTCAGAAAACTGGTTGAAGGAGCCAAGGACCAAAAGCCAAGGAGAGGTTACTTCCCCAGCTTACGACTGGCTCCTTTCCCTTGGGTGGCGAGTGCCTGGTTTTCTGCTTTACTCCGGCTATAAGTGGGATGCGCCCGGCTCTTGGAGCCTGAGGCTGTTCAGGAGTGAAGCCCACTCAGGTATGGGCGAGGCCACAGCTGGCCGGATGCCTCACTCTGGTTCCAGAAAGGAAACAAATGGTCTCAGAAATTTGGTCATAAGGTAACGGCGGGTGAGAGTGGAACTGGGTGGTCATAAGGTAACGGAGGTGAGGGTGGAACTGGATGGCCATAAGGTAACGGTAGGGTGAGAGTGTGTGTAGGATGCCACTGCCCTTTCCAGGAAGTTGGTTAGTGAAACAATTCTGGTGGGAAAAGACTTAGAAAAAGTCTACTTACTGATACAAGAAATCAGATCATTAAATCTTTCCTTAGGAAAGAGGGGGTTTTCCAGCCCACGGAAATAGAGCTTCAGAACGCCAGCAACTGAGTTAATATCATGGTTACTCTGGTCATCAGCCAAAGGATTTTCACCTAAAAAAACAAAAATTAGTAACATGAACAGTGCTTCTTTTTTTCCCTCTGACAAAAATGTGTTTCTATCCACACATTCCTTGCTATATATATGTGTATCTTTTAATTATGCTTTATGAAAAATTATACAGTACTAAAATTAAAATAATTGGTTTGGGTATCCCACCCCATGATTAACTTAAAAATAGATGGCTAAAATGATACTTTTAAAAATCTTATGCTACCAAGTAATCTCTTACAAGTTACCCAAATCTTAAAATAAAATATTGCGGGAATTATAATTTTATCCAACTTTTTTTAAAGCTGAAATCTATAATCTTAGTTTGACATGAATTCAAAAACTAAATTCTGTATTTCTCATCCTGCTGGGAAAACTATACATTGTAAGTCTGTCTGGCTATGCCATATGGACCAGCAAAATTTATCAGAAATGTTATAGGCTCCACCTGATTGTGAATACCTACAATTAAACAAGCAGGTGTGCGGTGGTGCAGCTGAAAGCCTTCTTGAACAGCAGGAGATTTGGAAATCAAATGGAGGAATTTGAAAATGTACCCTTCATGTTACCAAGGAGTTTGTATAAAAAGTAGAAATTTATAAAATATATTATAAATATAAAATTATATTATTCTTTATGACAAGCAATTTTAAAATATTAGACAATTAGTCAGACTAGTCCACTTCCCTGAGAATTAAACAGATAAAATCCATAAGAAGTTCAATAAAATATGCAGCCTTAAAGCAAACTCGTTTTATTCATAGGTTTACTCTTCCCTTCTAAAATTCATCAGAAATATATACTGCATTTTTTTTTCTCTACGCATCATGCCGGTTGGAGAACTTAGATCAGAAAAATACAATGTGGCCCCATGCCCACCCCTTCAACCACAGTTTCTCACTTGAGAGGACTCTATGCCATGTCTGGGGCTGAGGGAAACAGGACAGGGTGAGAGAAGGCGGCAGCTCTGTCTCCATATGAGGACAGCTCTGCTCTCCACCTTGACCTCCTAGCAGAGGAGGGAAGGCACAGGTGCACCCAGAGGTAGATGCGTACAGATCATTACCAGTGGAGAGCGCTAATCAACAACAGCTATCATTAAAGGGCTAGGCATTTTCAAGGATTATACCTAGTCCTCACAACACTCATGAAATTTGGCAGATGAAAAAACCGAGGTCAAATAGGAACTGAGTTACTCTACCCAAGTCACACCGTTAATAAATCAGAGCGTGATTTGATTCTAGATCTGCCTGACACTAAAGTGTGTGACTTTGCTAAATATAATGTGCTATTATAGGCAACGATTTAGTAAAGCATATCTGACAGCCCATATGAGCAAGAGTAAGGCTCCAACGCGGGTCACAGGGAAGGAGAGGGGGTAATATGAGGAAGGAAAGAGTCTGGCGGGAGCAGCCGGTGGCTGGGAGCACCTGCTTCCCACGTGGGCTGTCCAGGGCTGCCCTTGTCCCCTTTCAGAACCCAGCAGGCGCCACCTTTGACAGTACAGTGGAGCATCGGTGTCAGTTTTAAACCAGGACGCAAAGCTCACACGCTTTTCTGCCACGATTTCGGCCTTGTTTCCCAGCTTCATCCCTTAGCGACAGGGAGGAGGCGCACGTGAGGCTGCCCCTTCCGTGTGCAGGCGGGATGACTTTCTAACACAGTTTGCTCATAGGGACAGATGTGCAGTTACCTCTCTCAAATGAATTTTTAATGTCATTGACTTCCACCTGGGACCCCGAGACTCTGAAAATCCCCTGGTGCTGAAGACCTAGGAGAACAGAGAGGACAGAGGGTCAACAGCCCCGCCCCATCTTCCAGATCCCCTTCCTCTCTGAAGTTAAACATTAAGCAGAAAGTTCTTGTTTACTGAAACACTTGTAATATTTTTTTAAAAGTAAGAAATCCGGTAGTTCATGGCTTACCATAGAGATTGATGAACCGAATACAGCTTTCCACGATGAGCGGGATGACCTGCCCCGAGTCCTGGGTGAAGAGAGGGGAGCCAGTGAGCTTCAAAGGAGGGGTCTAACCCACACAGCTCACAGTCTATTGGTATGAAAGAGTGATTTTTACCATTTTAGATGATCATTTCCAAATCTACCCTCTCCAAAATCTTCCCTAAGGCCAAAATAGAAAAAAAAAATGTGAAAGAATTTATATTTAAACAAGTGTGTATTTCATTTCTGGAGCAAACCAATAAAATGCATTGAAGGCAATCCTGTTCTGCTTCCTCTGCCACGGCTAGGGATGTTGAAGGCCACCCGTCTGCCACTGCCGTGTTCAGGCTCACACAGCAGGATGCACAGGTGAATAGCTAACTTCTCAAAGCTTATTTATGTCAGTGACCAATCGTGGATGCACTTGGGAGGCAGTCTCAGTATTATGACTATAGCATCTTAGGGTTGACTGGCCGTCTTGGTCACCAAGGCCATGTTTCAGTCACCCGAGGGTTCTCTCCACAACCTCCCGAGAGTCTGCACCTTAGTGACGGCAGCTACAAAGGTGCTTCTATGTCTGTAAATGTGTCACATGAGGACAATTAAAATGTGCCATGCATTTAGTTTGCATCAGAATGGACTCGTCCTCATTGCCTTTTCACTGTTACTTTTTCATGTTTTAAGGGAAAAGAAAAAGATGGCACAAATTCATGTCCCAGAAGGTCTCATTTTCTTTTTCTTTTTTTTTTGAGACAAGAGTATTACTTTGTTGTCCTTGGTAGAATGCTGTGGTGTCACAACTCACAGCAACTTCAAACTCTTCGTCTCAAGTGATTCTCTTGCCTCAGTCTCCTGAGTAGGTGGGACTACAGGTGCCTGCCACAACGCCCGGCTATTTTTAGAGATGGGGTCTCTGGCTCAGGCTAGAGTTCGAACCTGTGAGCTTAGGCAATCCTTCCCCCTCGGCCTCCCAGAGTGCTGGGATTACAGGCGTGAGCCACTGTGCCCAGCCTAGAAGTTCTCATTTTCTTAGGAAGGAGCATTTTCTGGCCTTCTTTGCCCTACATCTTGTAACACAGTCACTGCCCTCTGGGGAACAAATGTAGATTGTACAAATGCCTCAAAACCCATATAGGCTGACAAGCAGGCTGAGGAGCCGCCGAGGTGGCGGAGAAGCAGGTGTCCATGCCACGCACTCCACGGAGTTCTGGGAGGTTCCTGACCACGCAGTTACTTTCATGTACTTTTAAGACTCTGCTCTTTCAGGTATTAGGTCTTTCAAGAAAACATGGGGTTTAAAAATGGTTAGCTGACACCAGGTATTGATTCGCAAGGAATTTTATTCTGAAACATAAGAAGAACTTGGTTGTCTCAATATAGCGGAAAAATTTGGAGCTCACTAACCTTCCCAATTAAGCAGTGGGGGAAGGACTGAGGATAACGCAGTTTAGCAATTTCAACTCTTTTCTGTTCTGAGAGTGGGTAATGCTCTTCTCAAAGAACGACTTTATTTTAGCTTTTAAGACCATCTAATCAGTGTATAAGCCAGTTAATGGCTCAATTACTTCTGGAGCCTGTATTAAATTTCTCTAATTGGTTAATTTGTTTTAGGAGCATAAATTTTATTAATTTCTTAAAGAAGAGACTTAAGAATAAAAACACATTTTAGGGTGAAGGAGTTGGTTCAAAAACAGCAATGTAATTACATCAAAACTTACTGAATGTGAGAAAATTATGTGAGAAAAAAATTTTTTAAAAGATACAAGTGTGTTTTATAGGAAGAAAAGTTTATAGGAACAATTCATGTAACACTGCCATCTAAAAGGACAGAAATATTTAGAGGTAAGTGACACAAGAACAACATTAGTTCACACCTGTGCTGAACCCAGCATTAAAACAGAAAAGCAAAGAATAAAAGGTTCTTAAAAGGAAAATGTTTGCATCAAGAATGTTCTAAATAGAAATGTCTAGGGCTTTTTCTATTATTTAAAAAATACTGTTGCCTTCACATTTACTTAGGCGATTACTCATGTTTTAGCTGTTATCAGCATTTCATTCACATATAATGAATTTTGTAGTAAAAAGGAATGAGAGTGTGTTTTAACCGAATTTCGTGGATGTCAGATGCTCAGGTAGAAATACTTTACGAGAAGCTGTACGCTATCCCCCATTCAAACCTCTCTCTCTGCGTCTCAGTTTCTCGATGGGAAAAAGAGGAAAAATGGTTTTGCTTTTGCAATCTCAGCGACACCGTGGAGGCTTTCCGAGAGTGGCCAAGCGCTTCTGAGACATGTAAGGAGCCCTCTGTGTGTACCTTAATTTGGTTTCCTTTAACTGCTCTTACTCAACAAATTTGAAAACTATAATCTGGGCTTCCCCGTCACAGTGGGCAGCCACGCTCATGCTGCGTCCTCAGACCCAGCAGCAGCCCACACGGGCTCCTAGCTGCATCTCTGCACTCTCCTTTCTGCCAAGCCGCCCACCGATCTCAGGCTTTCATTCCATCGTCTTCCTTCTCCGTCTGATCTGCCCCTGTGTATCAGCCACGTGCTGGGAAACTAGACAATCACATTTGACAATACATTTATATATATTAGAGTCTGTAAGGCTCTTCTGGGTTTGTGGCTCCGGCGGTGGGCCAGTGACGGCTGTGCGGGATCTCCAGCGGCTTTTCACTTAATTCCAGGGTTATGGCTCATCTTTAAGGTCTCTGATCTGTCTCTTCCTACGGACACGTATGTATGTGTATGAGCCATGCGCGTGCGCACACACGCATTCAGTTGCGCATTATTTGTGCACACATGCAATAAACATCTGTCTTTAAAGAAAGCGAGGCATCTGTACGCCCCACGCTGGGAGGTTATTAACAGTGGGGCTTCCCACATGCATTCAGTCTTCGGAAACACTGCCGCCCACATCAGAAAACGTGAGCTACGAAGAAGCAAGAAAGCCCTTTTCTTTTTCATGTAATTTGCACTAAGGCCCATAATCCAGGACTAAATGCGTATTCAGCACACAACACTGACGTTTTACAATAAAGACCCTTGATCGAATTTGATACATTTGCCAAACAATAATGTAAAAACTAAGAATTTAATCTATTTTTCCTACAGAGACTATTCCTTTTAAACTAGTGTTTGATTTCTGGAGTTTCTTTCTAGGTAAAGCATATTTATAAACCTGTCTAATTTCCAACTGCAAACACTTTTCTTTTAAAGACCTTAAAAATCTCATGAGAGGCGAGAGGGGCATGACCGGGAAGGACGCGGCAGTGAGAGGCTGGGCCTCGCGCCCTCGCACTGTACCTGGTGCCTTGCGTGCGAGCTCCTTCGTCCTCGGCTAGAAGCATTATCAGAAATACAGGGTGAAAAAGAAGACAGAAAGTGAAACAGCAGAGATACAAGGTACAGGCCACAGGGTCTCACAATTTATCCAATATAATGAATTCCTCAAGTCACGGGAAATAGACTCTTACTGTGCTTCAGAGCTAGCCTAATGCATGGAATTTAAATATTTTTAAATTTTGTGCTGTCTCATTTGCACAAGCAAGAATAAAACTTTGTATCTTTTCCTTTTTGTACAAATCATGGCTTTAAAAGAAACAAAGAGGGCTTTCTCTTTTGCCCACATTATAACACCCATATTTATTCCCTCTTCTGAAGACACTCAACCCAAATATTCCTTCCACTCTGACTTCAGGAAATATTATATTGATTTTCTGGGAAAGCAAAGAGCCCCAGGACAGACTTGGACATAATGACCCGCCTCCTGTTAGGAGAGGCTGAGACATTATAGTCAGAAGCGTGGAGACCAGCCACCCAGATGGCTGGTGCCAGTACCTTGACGAATGTCTCCAAATCCCCATTAAACAACTTAGCATTATACTGTGAGCGGGGTCTGGACTTCCTGTGTTTCTGGGGCTTAGGGGGAACATTTGGAGGCCTAAGGGAAGGGAATATAATTACTGAGCATGGCAGAAATCAAACAATACATGAAACATCCACAGGTCACATCAAAACACGGGAATCTTGGGCATCCCCACCCCACCCATGGGAGGAAACAGCTCCCCCCCTGCCCATTCATTTACTTACTTCTGTATCAAAAAACATACCGGTTATTTACTCACACGGCTGTTTTCCTGTATATTATAGCTGACATTTGTTTGCTGATTTGCTTAAAAATGATAAGCATTACCAAATGGAATTGTGAGCTATTTGGCCAAATGTTACAAAGCAGGGCTCTTGTTTACCAGCCACATAGTAAGATATCACTAAGTCATAAAAACTAAGGCTCTAACAGATCCCCGAATGAGAAATTAAATATAACATTTGTAGTTATAGCATAATTTTCCAATGGAAGCAACATTACATCCATTCAATACCCCTCAGGTATTAATGGTATTTTATGCAAAGTAACTATTAATAATGGGTCATAAGTGAAAATAAGAGTTTGGTTTCAGTGTTGTTTCTGATGGACAGAATAGTATTCCTGATGAATAGAATATGCTCACACGACTTGTTTTTTATTTAGAACAAACTGTCCCACCACTCAAATACTTGTAAGAGCGCGAGGATGCAGCGTGGCGCTGCTCTCGTCTTCCGTCTCCCGCTGCCTGTCTGGTTTGGACACGCCCACCTCTCTGGTGTGGACACGCCCACCTCTCCGGTTTGGACACGCCCACTTCTCTGGTGTGGACACGCCCACCTCTGTGGTGTGGACACGCCCACCTCTCTGACAGGTGCACACCGGAATTGAGTCCTGCATTTACAAACCCTGCAGCAGCTTCCACCCTAACTGCAGAGGGGGAACCTCTTTTGCTCTCTCCCTTTCATGGAAAGAGGGCCAGGGTTAGCTGAGTTAACTTCCACAACTCTGCTGACCAGGACAGATGGGAGGAAACCCCAAGATGTTCCAATTCCCATTCTCTCTAAGTGCATATGAGGACACACACACCACACTTGAAAATTATGTAAAACACTTCATTACATCATTAAGCTGCAGACTCTCTAAGAAAAATTTAGCTCTCGTCCAGAAAGCCCACTTCAGAACCCAAATCCCAAGAATTTATGTGGAAGTCTGACTAACTTCATCAGACCTTACCACAGCAATCAAGAGAGGTGGGGGGACAGACCCACAGACACCGCCATCCATAGCTAAATTTTAAGACTCTCCCAGCAGGTGGGCTTGTGTGACCAACGGCAGCACCTGAGTTTCCACGGTGCTCAAAAAGGGAAAAGGAGCCTTTGACAGAGTCTGGAAGTAAACACGGTAACGTCCACTGGCAGCAAGCCTGTCATGTCCTGCACAGCTGACGTTTCCAAAATTTCTTTTATACCCTGAATTCTGGGGAGGAAGGAATCTGGAAGGTGTAAAAAACCAGGCAATAGGCGGGGCACGGCAGCTCACGCCTGTAATCCCAGTACTCTGGAAGGCAGAGGTGGGAGGATCACCTGAGCTCAGGAGTTCGAGACCAGCCTGAGCCAGAGTGAGACCACATCTCTAAAAGATAGCCAGGCGTTGTGACAGGTGCCTGTAGTCTCAGCTACTCTCAAGGCTGAGGCAAGAGGATCTCGTGAGCCCAAGAGTTTGAGGTTGCTGTGAGCTATAACCCCATGACATTGTCCCCAGGAGGACAGAGTTAGAATCTTCTCAAAACAAAACAAAACAAAACAAAAAAGCAACTAACCAGCAAATACGTTCACTGTACAGGCTGATCTCATCTAGTCCTTTCATTAGTTTGTGTTTTTTTATTTTGAGACAGAGCCTCAAGCTGTGACCCTGGATAGAGTGCCATGGCATCACAGCTCATAGCAACCTCCAATTCCTGGGCTCAAGCGAGTCTCCTGCCCTGCCTCCCAATTAGCTGGGACTACAGGCGCCCGCCACAACGCCCAGCCATTTTTTGATTGCAGCCACCATTGTTGTTTGGCAGGCCGGGCTGGATTCGAACTCGCCAGCTCAGGTGTACGTGGCTGGCGTCTTAGCCCGTTGAGCCACAGGCGCTGAGCCTAGTTTGTGTTTTAAAATGTGGATATTATTTTAAACAGGTGAGGCCAACAGGTGAGGAGACAACTGCCATTGAAGAGACGGTTTGTCACTCACAGTTCCCCGGAGGAGTGGGTACCTGCCACTGGGGAGGCCACAGGGTGGAGGAGTCAGGAGATCGAGGGAGCAGGGGGGAAACAGGGGTAAGAACCAGGAGAAGCAGGGCAGGGAGGGTTATAATCCGCTGGTTTGAGTAATTTTGGTGGGCTCTGGGCATGGGGGTTACCCCTGGGACCTGGGCATGGGGTGATTACGGAAGGGGAATAGGGACTGTCAGTGGGCGTGACCCTGATGGAGGTGGTGGGGGTGTGGGCACCGGGTCAGTTGGCACATTTGCAGGCCAGTCCTTACCATCTCCAGGAATTGGCTAGTCCTGGAGGGTCATCCTGCCATGGTCAGCCCAGCCCCACATGTCAAAGCATTAAATACAGAATCTAGAAACACGGTTATTGCAATAGGGCCGACGGAGCTTCCTGGGCAGTGCTACTTGGTGCAGCTGATCATGCCAGGGGATCAGCTTTTTGTTTGGTCCTTGATTTGTGGAGTAAGCAAATTTTGCAACTGGAGCCAAAGCCTCTGGTGGCATTGAATAATTAACTGTCCCCAAGTGGCTGGGAGATGCAGTGGTGGCCCCTGGTTGGGGCTAATGCAGCGACACCTTTTGAGTTTTCTACCAAAGGCCTGAAACTCTCCTCTCCCAGAAGTTCTACAGCATGAGTTCATGTGAACAGAATGAAGTTGGGAGAAGAATTTGGAATTCACGTGAACTGCTGGCTGCTCATCAAGGCAGTTTCTGCGGGGCGGGAGGTGATCAGGCATCAGGTGGACAGAGCTCGGGCCACTGGACACTCCAGCTGCGGGACTCCTCCTGTCTCATGCCTGCCATGTAACTTCTGGTCATGTGGTTTCCTGCGTGCATGCCCACATGAGAGGAAGCACCGGGCGGGGTGATGGGAATATCAAGTCTTTCTAGCCGTCAAGTTCTCATAGCAAATTCATGTATTTGCCTTCTTTATTAAAAAATCTTTTTACATTATAATTTCGAATGACAGATAAAATAATTGATAGTGCAAAGAGAGACTATATATGAAAAAAAAAAACCTTGGTATTTTTTCTTTTGTTAAGTTTAGAAAAATCAGTAGCTGGATCTTTCTAGTTGGTTCATGAAGAAGTAAGAGGGGCTCCCTTACTCTGCCCAGCAGTAACATTATCAAGCTTTAGAAATCAGTTTGCCAGTTATGACAACAGGCACCCCAGCATTCCAACTGCCTCTCTCCTCCCGAGAGCTCAACTTTGAAAGTGCAAAATCTTACTATGTTAATTGGAATCATTTTTGGCCATTGCACAAATGGTGACAGAAAAATAAAAGTTGCTGCAAACTTTCCCCAATCCAAATTAGAGTCTGCTCCTAAGATGCTTTTCTTTCTTAGCAGTAACTTCAAAATACTTCCATGAATGGAGAAAGTACAATATAGGTACAGGTGTTTAAAGTTAAACTTTTAAAGTGACCAGAAAGGGTAAGACAGAGAGCCCAGATCCTATGGATATTCAACCAGGCCCTAAGTTGCATATGACTTAAAGGGAAAGTAGGAGGAGAAAAGAAAGTGATCATGCTTCCTACTCACTCTTGCAGTAGACGTACACACTATATTGTTTTTAAATTAAACTATGAAATCCAAAGTCGTGCCAGACTATTTTTAAAACCCTAAGGTGTTCTGGATGAGATGAAACAAGCCTGTTCAACCTAGGTCTTTGCTGGGTCTTTGCTTATTAAAGAGCTTTACAATTCCATTGGGAAACACTTAGTCAGGCCAGAGCACATCTGGTCTTGTGAGCACCCCCAGCGTTTCTTGTTGCTGTGCTTCATCAAGCCAAAACTATCCTCCAAGTTCATTAACACCATATGTTCATTCTTACAGCATTGAAATAGTTGCTTCTCATTAAAGAGAAAAGAAAGTGAGGGACACTGTAAGTTATGAGGAAATAGTCTCCTACCTTGTAGTCAAATATTCTGCTCTGTGACCTGCAGGAAAAAAATGAAATAAGTAAATTGAACAGGATCCAGGAGAATGGATTTGGTAATCTTTTTATAGGACCTTTCCCTTATTTTAAAGGGAATGCTGAGTTTATAATAACCTGCACATTGTATGGTAGAAAACATGAGGATAACATATGAAGACAGATAAATAATTCAAACTAAATATATCGCAAAATCTATACATAAAATCCAGTAAATTCTACGGAGAAACATGTTGAACTTGGCTATTTGAGGCCAGATTTGTTAGCTATTTGATCCTAACTGTAAGTTCAAAGATGAAATGCAAATAAAGTATGTGCAAAATTTGCATTAATTGCAAATTAATTGTTAGTTTTTCCTGCTGTCTTAATTGATACTTGTAGGGGAAAATGGGGGGTCTAAACTGGTATTCTTTTCTGTAATAGGAAGTCAGGGAACTGGAAAGAAGTTGCATTCTATCATCCGAAATGACATTTGCAGATATTAAAGTATAAGAACATTAAATTATAATACACTCCACCAGCCTGTAAGCTAGAAGTATTTCATAGGGTTCCCTGTCCATGAAGACCCGGGTTGCTTATGATACATTTGTGCTTCCTAACTTGTTTTAAACAGCAGGTATGAATTTTGGGGACTCCATGCCCGTACCCATTTCCCGCTTGCCTGTGTCCGTGGCTGCCCTCTGCTCTCCCTGGTGTTCAAGGAGGAGCGGCAGGGAGGGGTGTGGGAGAAGCAAGCCATTCAGCTTATTTGTTTGCAAAATGATAATCCAGTCCTGAAATAGCTTGAAAATACAGCTGGTAGGGAGGGTCAGTTCAGCGCAAACTGGTGAGCCCAGCCCATCCTATCCCAGCAGAGCCTCAGACAAAGGCAGCGTAACCATGGGGAAGACGGCAGCTCGCTGGGAATGGTGGGGCCGCGCTCCCAGGCTGCAACGGGGCCTTTTACTTCACTCTCTGCTCTTGAATAACAAATAACATAAAGGATTTGATTACTATTTATTGATTCAACAGGGGGAAACTCTTAATGTCAGAGAATACCTTTCTCAAGACAGAGCCAGTATGGGAAGGGAGGGGAGGGGGGAGGTTGGGGTGGAGGGAGGGTAATTGGTGGGGCCACACCTATGGTGCACCTTAGAAGGGTACAGTCGAAACTTACTAAATGCAGAATACAAATGTCTTCATACAATAACTAAGAAAATGCCATGAAGGCTATGTTAAACAGTTTGATGAAAACATTTCAGATTATATATGAAACCAGCACTTTGTTCCCCTTGATTGCACTAATGTACGCAGCTATGATTTAATAAAAAAAAAAAAAAGAAAGAAAATGACTAATAGAAAAAGTAAAGCATTTTAAGGGAAAAAAAAAAAAGACAGGGCCGGGCCACAGAGCCTGCTGGCAGAATCAATTCTTGGCTGTGACTTGACATGGGGGTGGGGGAGGGGCAGGTCCTGTTCTCTCTCTCCCCAGCTCTACTTGTCTTCTAAATCCCTTCCTTTCACTGTTTTTTTACTACGTTAGGAGAGAAGAAGAAAAGAGAAGATGCACCTAGAATTCTGGAATAATTGATAGCTCTTCATGAATGGGAGAGAAAGTCCACTGGAAAGTAGAGGGCAGATGGTGGGCCCACTGCGGCGTGTGGAGGCTTCTGTGACATTAATGACAGTGTTCAGCAGGCAGCCGGGCACAGCAGGGGAAGGCCAGAGAGAGCAGGGCATGCAGGCTGCCCTGGGGACAGGAGACAGCTGAGATCACCCAGGGCGAGTCAGCAGAATAAGCGAAGGTTGAGGGCAGAGCAGCGGTCTGGCTTGTGCCACGCTGCATGTGCTCAGGCTGCACACTATCACCGCAGCACCTACGATCGCGTGTGACGCCATGTGTATTAGTCATGGTAAACAAAAACAGCGGTGATGTCTAATATTTATCACACACTATTTTAAGCAGTTTACATTGCATACATTAACTCGCAATTTTCACAACAACCTAGTGAGGGGGCTACTGTTCCTTTACTGAAGAGACTGAGCATATACAAAAGTGACTTGCTCCAGGTCACGACATTAAGAGGGGTGCTTCAGGCACCAGGGTCCAGGTCTGCTTTAATTCCAGTTCTGAGCTCCCAAGACCTATGTGCTGTACTGGCTTTAGAAATGTTAAGTCTTTTGTTCCTGACAAACACTCTCAAAGATCCTAAAGGAACGGTGGGGAACTGTGGTTTATCATTCTGTCTGCCTTATGCAGCTAAAGCCAAATACAAAATATGGAACACTTTAATAAATTTACTAAATTTTATTAAAATAATAAATACCTACAAACTTAAATTGAATAACACAACTTAATCGCTTGCAAGTTATTCAGTGATGCTAATGATAATTTCTCAGAAATGAAATGCTTTATAACTTTGAAATTTTAAAAAATATCCCAGACAATCATTCCCTAGATGTAGGAAAAGATGATATGTGAAATGCTAGGCTCGGGGCGCCCAGTGGTTAGGGTGCTGGCCACATACACCAGGGCTGGTGGCTTCGAACCCCGCCCGGGCCTGCTAAACAACAAAGACAACTACAACAAAAAAGTAGCCGGGTGTTGTGGCAGGTCTCTGTAGTCCCAGGTACTTGCGAGGCTGAGGTAAGAGAATCACTTGCGCCCAAGAGTTTGACGTTGCTGTGAACTGTGATGCCACGGCACTGTACCGAGGGTGATATAGTGAGATTCTGTCTCAAAAAAAAAAAAAAAAAGATATGTGAAACATTTACAACTATTTTGCTCCATCCATTCATGGTTAATAGTATGAGATAAAAAATTCAAAACCTATGAAAGAAGCATCTTGAATAAGGAGCCAAGAGCAAGCTTTGCACGATCAGTCACAGAACAACCACAGCACCACATCCATCGTTTTTCCAGTTAAGCGTCTTGAGTGTGTCTCCATTGATGGATGAGGTTTTATTTTTTAATCAGTAGCATCATTAATAGATCAATAACACAGATGCTTAGCAGACTCTCCTTCCCAGAGAAATGTGAAAGCATCCCATGGTCTGAGGATTAGATTTCAATCACTTTCTTTGGAAGGCTACTTAATTATTAAAACAAAAGAAAGCTCTTCCCCTTCCCTCACCTCTACATACAGGCCGTTGGGAGGAAAAGAATGACCCAAGATTAACTTGCTGGTGATACAAACACCATCTTCGCTGCTCTTAAATTTCACACGAGAACTGTGAAGAGTTATTTTTCACACCGAAATGCATTTGATATCCACATAGAAAAAGGGAAAACTAAAATTTACTTTGGTGGAAATTTGAGATTTAAAAACTGTAGATCAAACACAGTGTGCAATTTAAATTGTTGTAACTATTCAAACTGCACACGAACTTTATGGCCACCCTGTTTATAAACCGCATGCAGCTCAAACCAGACAGAGACTCCGGATCTGTTCCCTAATGAACGAAGACAGGTTTCTGGACTTACTCTCCAGCCCTTTTCCTCCTGAAGAATACCAACTACCAAGAGCTCTTCTGAAACACATATTTCATTTACAATCAGCTTCTCTTTTGAAGGTGTATTTGTACAGAACATGGATCATGTGTAGGTAACTTACTAAATTCTTTTGCAGAAACCTGATGCCCAGCGCAAAACGCAGCCTAAGGGAACCCCAGAGTCAGATACTCAGTGCTCAGCAAAACTGTGCTGATATTTACCACCACCCCCCCCAGCTCCAAATACTGCACACAAAGAAATCCATGTGAACGCTGAGGCCCATTACTGAAAAAAAATCTCAGTGCCTCAGTTTTATAGACGTGCACCTCACTTACTGTGGTCAATTTAACCTCTCTGATTTAAAAACAACAGACGTCACAAGAAGCTATCATGGTGTTGCTGGGGATGAGAAAAGCCAGGACTTTGGTCTGAATGACTCGTTCCTTGTTTCTTCTTGTTTCAGCCGTTTTCAAAGATTTGGAATTCTGAATTTGGACGGTGTCACTTTAAGAGCCCAATCTAGTTACTTTGCAATGTTATAAATCAAAGAGCTTCTGGGCTGCTGGTAGGCTGCCAAAAAGCAGGTGGTGAGCGGGCCAAGCACATGTCTGCAGTTACAGACTCAGCTGTGTACCATCAACTGCTAGCTCTCATGGTTGGGCTCTATTTGTTTTACTATGAAGGTAGTTTTTGAGTGGCGAGTCTAAGTATACTTCAGAGAGGTGATTTCTATATAAAAAGTTAGGACTGTTCTCAAACACACCACTGATCGCTGCGGCACTAACCCTATTTAGCAAACCTGGACTTGGATTCCTTCCTAAGGGTTCACCACTGGACCACTTCACTGTGGGGCAGGTGCACTAACTCTCCCGCTCTCCTTGGTGGGGGCCTGTTGACCGAGGAGGGAAGCAGGCTAGAGCTAAAGGTGGGGCCCATCTCCCTTGCTCAGCTTTTCTCTGGGCAAAGCTGTCAGAGTCAAACCCAGGCAATGAGCAGCAGCCAGTGACCAGCTGCCAAGTCTGCATGAGGGGCTGGGCTGTGAGCAAAGGGGGCTGCAGCCGGTGGCCGGGACCCAGATGAGACCCACTAGGTTCCTTCTGCAGAATACACTGAGCTGGCAAAGGTCGTCTACACTGGATCACAGCTGTTGTCACTGGGACACCAGCGCCCATTGAAACAAATCCCCAGATAAAGAAATCCTGGCTTAGAGTTTGCAAGGCATAGTATAACTTTATACAGTTTAGCAGCTAAGATGAGGATTGGGCAAGCAAAGTCAGCACACTGGCTATAACACAGCCCCGTCCAATAACGACACGCAAAATAACATCACTCAGGAGGACCTTCCTGCCCAGGGACACAAAGGCATCTGTGTTGAAGGTGTACCGTGGAAATTCCAGAGCGTGGCCCAGGTGTGCTAACACCGCGTCCGTGTGCAGGGCCAAGAATGAACTCACCCGTTTCTTGACTCCCTCCAGCTCTGACACGCACCCAGCCTTGCCGGGAAGGGCTTCATGCCCGTCGGCATTAATCTACACCTAGGATCATTTATAATTGGGGCTGGCAACTCACCTTGAGGGCATCACTTGAAATAATCAGGCATTTGTGAGAAATGAGGGGGAAAAAGACCTTACACAATGCTATAAGGGAAAAAGCAAAAAATACCAAACAAAACAAAAAAAAACAAAAACAGGACACGATTGCTGAAGAATACCGTCCAAAGATAAAAAGATGATTTTCAAAGCTAAAACCTACACAAGTGTTGAAAGATAGTCCAGGGAAACTCCTTACGCATTTCATGCCGTTTTCAATTTTAATGTTTACCACAACAGCTGGCTCTTCTCTCTCTGTCTCTCTCCCTCCCTCCCTGTATCTTTCTTTCTGAACTATTCGAAAGCTAAGTTGCAGACACAATGACATGTCAGCTAGCTTGTCTTATGAATAAGAATGTTCTTTATAAGCCCAATACCATTATCGCATCTAGGAAAATTAACATTAATTTAATAATGTATAGTCTATATTTAAACCTTCCCAATTGCTCTTAAAATGTCTTCCATAACGTCTGCTTTTCGATTCAGAAGTTAATCTCACCTAATGTGTGATGGTTCACATACTGTGTTTGCCTATTTTATTTTATTTTTTTATTTTTTTGCAGTTTTTGGCCGGGGCCAGGTTTGAACCCGCCACCTCTGGCATATGGGGGCCGGCGCCCTACTCCTTTGAGCCACAGGCGCCGCCCTGCCTATTTTATTTTTTACAGACTTTTTTTAGTAGTTTAAATGTCACATTTTTGTTTTTTCTAAGTGAGACTGGCCAAAAATTTATATCAGAGTTTGGCATCCTAAGTGTATATTGCATGGAGTTTTAGGCCACAGTAACCATTCTCCAGGTGGTCACACTCTAAGGGTGATGGTTCTTTGGAGGAAAACAGGAGATAAGGTGATGGGAACACCACTTTGTGGGTAAGGAAAGTTCCAGAATGGTGAGAAGCAAGAATTTAGAACTAAAAGCTCCAATCTTTTTTGGACTTAGCTCACTGCTCTCACTGCACACCACCCCCCATTCTCTTTCACTTTTTATAACTTCCATCAGGATCTGGTGTGAATAAAAGATGATTAAAGTTACTGACTAGGCCAGGTATGGTGGCTCATGCCTGTAATCCTAGCACTCTGGCAGGCTGAGGCAGGTGCACTGATTGAGCTCAGGTGTGCCAGACGAGCCTGAGCAAGGGCAGAACCCCCGTCTTTACTAAAACTAGAAAAGCCAGCCGGGCCTTGTGGCACATGCCTGTAGTCCCAGCTACTCAGGAGGCTGAGGCAGGAAGATTGCTCAGACCCAAGAGTTTGAGCTTGCTGCGGGCTACGAGGATGCCAGGGCTACAGAATGAGACTCTGTCTCAAAAAAAAAAAAGTTATAGACTAAGAAATTTTAGATAGGGACTTTGCTTGCCTTTATTTATTTGTTTTTCCTTTTAAATTTCATGAAGACAGAAAAAGAAACAGTAACATTGACAAAGTCCCCTTTGCCTTTAGCCCTTTTCTCTCTCAACAGTGCCCAGGAAAACATCCCTCAGGAGGCCCTTCAGGCCAAGGACCCTTCCCCGCAAGGCCGGGTGCATCAGGGCTGAGTGGAGGGAGTGAAGCAGCGGGTGAGTTCATTCTTGGCTCTGCACACGGACGCGATGTTAGCACACCCGGGCCACGCTCTGGAACTTTCTCGGTACACCTTCAACACAGGTGTCTTTGTGTCTCCTGGCAGGAAGAGTCTCTGCGTGTCGTTATTGGACAGGGCGGTGTAGTAGCCGGTTTGCTGACTTTGCATGCCCAATCCTCTCTTTAGCCAGTGGAGAAGACCTTCGAGGGCTCAGTGTGTTCTGCAGAAGGGTAGGTCTCAGAATGATGCGTGGGCAGAGAAACCTTGTAACGCGTTAGCTGTTGCTATTGCTTTTGCTATAGTTTATTATTAGACATAGCAATTTAATTAAAATATTAGATTCTTTCTCAACTACAACCAATGCCTACTGAAAGAAAAAAGATCACCCAAACTGGTTTAGCTGGTTTCTAGAGTCCAAACAGTCAACAGATGGAATAATAAATACCAGCCCATTAAAACAAACAACTGGGCTGGAAGGGAGAAGGAAGGAGGGGGGTTCTGAGGGGGGCAGTGCCGCTGCTCCGGCTTTTGTTATCAGGAGTGCTGTGCTCTGGAGATCCCTTCTCAGGAGCTCTGTGACAGTATTTTTGGTCCTCCCTAGATTTCACTATTCTTCCTCAAGCAAGCTTAAGAAAATAGTTCCAGGGAGAGCTTGATTATTACAGATACAGATAAAATCAGAATACACACGCAGCATTTGCTGCTTAAAGTGCAAACACACAATGCATGCTCTTCCCTGGGACGGTCATGTGACACAAGGCGCCACCCAGGCCTCTTCCCTGGGACGGTCACGTGACACAGAACACCACACAGGCCTTTTCCCATCTACTGCACAAAACTGACCTTCTCCAAGGGTCCTCTGCAGCAAGTCGTGTTTGGCTTGAAGTTTTGTGATGAGATTACTACCTTCCAAATATTCTCTGAGTTTCTGCAAAAGGCAAGATTAAATTTTAACTTAAAAAAGTTATGCACTGTTAAGGAACTTCTCATAGGAGATCTAAAATCCAGCCACGTCTACCTTCTAGATCCAGAACCTCACATCTCAGAGTGTGGTCTGCAGACTGGCAACCCTCACTCCCCTCTTGGGACCCTGTCGGAGAAGCCAACATTCAGGGCCTTCCTCCCCAAAGTTCTGGAAATCAGGACCCGCCTTGTGAGAATCTCCTCTAAGTGACACGTACGTACATCATACATCCAAGTTTAAAAGTTCTGTTTTAAGGCAGTCCTCTAATGCCTAAACTCTCCCCAGGACGGACTGCGTCAGGAGCCCTGCGGGGAGACAGGAGCCTGTGTTTAGCCAAGAGCCACAGAAGATTGGGAGGCGCAGAAGCGGTGTTGGGGAGTCTTGGATCTGCGGTAGCCTGGGAGCCCCTAGACCTGTGTTCCGTGCGTGGTGGTGCTTGGAGCCCTATTCTTGGGCTCCACACACAGTGGCCTGTGGAGCCCTGGACCTGGGTTCTTGCTGGGGCCCTGGGTCCGTGTGCGGCGGCCGGGACGCACCGTGAAGTAGAACTGCTCGGTCTCCTGCTGGTTGGCCCTCCTCTTGGCGATGCTGGGCTTGCTCAGGTAGGTCTCGGAGACAGTGGACTTCACGGACTCCGTGGAGCGGCTATGCTGGAAGCACTCAGAGACGTCATAGTCCTCGATGGTGACCATGTCTTGTATCGTCTGCAAGGTGGCTTCGGTCGTCTTCTTGACCTGGGAACAGAAACATTGCGTGGGTCAGCACCAACTCCGTGAGCCCCACAGAGTCTCTCGGGGAGGAAGCGCAGTGGGCAGCAACAGAGTCTGGGCAGCTGAGCCGTGCTCACGTTACCAGGTGAAGGGCCCATTTCTTCAGCTCTCCTAAGGAGGATATCGCTTTATGTTTGAGTCTTTATAAATCTCACGGGTCACTGGGCGCTCTCTCAGCTACCGTCTTGTTCTAATAACCTTGTCAATTGAGGTAAAATCATGCACAGAAAAATATACAGGTCCTGAGTACCCAGTGAGCTGAAGTACCGCAAGGTGAACACACCTGTGTGCCTCTCCCCCCACCGTACACCCTGTGCTGACTTCTAACACTGTGCATTTGTGTCCTTTTCTGTACTTTGCATGGATGAAATCCTGCAGCACGTATGATTTTGTCTTGCTTCTTTGCTCAGCTATAGTGAGATCCATTCGTCTATTGGTAGCATTTCACTGCCCAATATTCTTCCTAAGAATACATCACAACCCATCCCGTTTACTATCGATCGATGACTTAGTTTTCATTTGAGGCTATTTTGAATTATGCTGCTATGCACACGTTTTTGTTGTGCCGTGCACATGTGAGCTGAATTGTTACTATGCGTCCTCAGCGGCCCTGGACGTGGTCAGTCTCCTTAACTTCAAGCTGCGTGTGGAGGGCACAGGCTCTCTCTGCATGTTTGAGGCGAACCGCATCCCCGCCCCTGATAATGCGAGGTCAGATCTCTTGCTCGGTTTTCTGCTAGGTTATCAATCTATTTGTTAATGATTTATACATTTGGAAATGAGTCTTTTGTCAGTTATATGTGTTGCAAATATGTCTTTCCTTTCTGTGCTCTGGCTTTTCAGCACAGAGGGGGAAGATATATTTGCAACACATATAACTAACAAAAGTTTTTTTTTTTTTTTGCAGCTTTTGTTCATGTCTGTGTTTGAACCCACCGCCTCATATGGGGTCAGCACCCTACTCCTTTGAGCCACAGGCACCACCGGCTTTTCACTCTTTTAATAGTGTCGAGATTGACAGTTTCTAATTTTTGTGAAATCAATTGATCAGCTTTCTCCCGTATCCTATTTAAGAAATACTTTGCTCTCTAATGGCCATGAAGATACTGTTCCATGTTATCTTCTAGCACCTTTTTTTTTTTTTTTGAGACAGAGCCTGAAGCTGTCACCCTGGATAGAGTGCTGTGGCATCACAGCTCACAGCAACCTCCAATTCCTGGGCTCAAGCGAGTCTCCTGCCTCCACCTCCCAAGTAGCTGGGACTACAGGTGCCTGCCACAACGCCCAGCCATTTTTTGGTTGCAGCCGTCATTGTTGTTTGGTGGGCCCGGGTTGGATTCGAACCCGCCAGCTCAGGTGTACGTGGCTTGCGCCTTAGCCCATTGAGCCACAGGCGCCGAGCCAGAACATTTGCATTTTGAGAAGAGAAGTCTCTTAAGTGTCTGCCTTTGCCTGTGTCATGCGACTGAGATTGGCTAACTGTTTGCTAATTCAGACTGAATTCTCTCTGAACAGACCTAAGTCTGTTTAAGTCCTTGACCCGTGGTCAAGAAATGCAAATATGTATATGTGAGCTTGTATGGAAAATCATTCCTGTGCCATGGGGGGATTAATCTTGTTCGTTTCCTGGTCCATCCATAAGTGGACACAGCTTTTCCCCTTCTCCTCCCGTCCTCATCCTGTCTTGTTGCCCACCATTCCTGCTGACCTTGTGACCTGATGTCCAGTGAGTTCCCAGCTTTGAAAAAACAGACCACATTGCTGCTTCTAGTTGCAGAGGGCCTTGCTCGGCTGCGTTTTGACTCTGTGTTAAACACAGTTAAGCTTTGGAGGCCTCTGGTTTGACAGGAAAGCTTCCTTCTTATACCGCTTTGCCTCCTTGGGTCATCTTAGAAATCCCTACCCAGAAACTTTACAGCCTCAATTATTTTAAAGAACTGAAACAGCTTATGCTGATTTAGGACATCTATTCTCCAATTAACCACAAAAGGCCTGATCTTTATCCCTAATACTTCCATCAAGAAAGATTTTGCAAAATTTGCACAGCTAGAGCCATGTAATTAGGGCAAATTGTTTAACCTCCGTGGCTCTGTGGCTTATCTATAATGTGAGAGAAATTGCACTGTAACCTCTAATATTTCTTCAAGGTCTAAAATCATATGATTCCACGATTCCTTATTCCATATGCATGTTATCTTTTGCTGAAGTGAAGTTGAAGGTCAGCGGCACCTGCCACAAATAAATGAAATCCCATTTACAGACTTGGGGTGATGTCCCCAGCTCTCGTCTCTCACTTGCAATATGATTTGAATTAATCGTTCACTTCTCTGAGTGAAGTTCTTTCAGCCATAAAATGGGGGTAATTAGTATCTCGTAGGAGTCTCATGAGAATCAAAAGAGATAATTTTGTCAGGTACCGATGGCCAGGCGCAGTGGCTCACACCTATAATTCAAACATTTTGGGAGACTGAGGTAGGAGGATCGCTTGAGGCCAGGAGTTCACAACTATCCTGGGTGATACTGTAAGACCTTGTCTCTACAAAAAAAAAAAATTAGCCAGATATTGTGGCACATGCCTGTAAGCCCAGCTACTCGGGAGGTTGAGGCAGGAAGATCACTGGAGCCCAGGAGTTAGATGGTGCTATGAGCTGTGATGATGGGTCAGAGTGAGACCCTGGGTGTAAAAATGAAGTGTCTGAAATAGTGCCTGGTACTTAGTAGTTGCTCAATAATGTTAATTCCCTGATTTCTTCAGAGTTTATCAATCATTCCTCATGAAATAGACAATGGAATGACACGAGCCTGTAATCCCAGCACTTTGGAAGGCTGAGGTGGGTGGATTGCTTGAGCTCAGGAGTTTGAGACCAGCTTGAGCTAGAGTGAGACCCCATCTCTACTAAAAATAGAAAAACTAGGGCGGTGCCTGTGGCTCAAAGGAGTAGGGCGCCAGCCCCATATGCCAGAGGTGGTGGGTTCAAACTCAGCCCTGGCCAAAAACCGCAAAAAAAAGAAAAGAAAAGAAAGAAAAACTAGCCAAGTGTTGTGGCAGGCTCAACGCTGTCTCAGTTACTCAGGAGGCTGAGGCAGGAGGATTGGTTGAGCCCAAGAGTTTGAGGTTTCTGTGAGCTATGATGCTGTAGCACTCTACTGAGGACGACAGAGTGAGACTCTGTCTCAAAACAAAAAAAAAAAAAAAAAAAAGAAAAGAAAAGAAAAAAAAAGAAACAGACATTGTTATGACTGTCCCTCATCATTAAGAGAGTGCTACACGGGACAAGGTGAAATACAACCCAAGGGCTTTGTTTTTTGCTGCAGACATTCTTCCTCATTTTTGTCATTAAGAGCTCTTAGCAGCGAAAGCAGTTTGGGATTTAACAGGAAAAGGCTATCAGCCGGATTGACTCCCGTCAAAGGCTCCCTTTCAATAAACATTTACAAGAAGAGGAGCTTGATAAGTATGGCCGCCTTCCAAGAAATGAGTGGCAATGGCAGCTTTGTGTCTGGCAGTAAGATCTTTCCAGGTATTTTTCTATGCTACACCAGTTTCCTTCCAGTACATAAGTAATTGAAACCAAATGCCTATGAAGACGTTTACAGATAGTGACATTGCCTTGTTTTAGTGAAGATGAACAGAAATAAAGGAATAGATTTTCTTCTGAAATACGACAGACTTTGTTCTGCTTTGAAGACCTAAAAACCCTTGCCTTCTTGCCAAGGACGAACCTGTCATTCTTCAAGTCGGTCAAACATAGCAGAGATTTATTTTGGCCAAAGAAAACTTTATTTGTTCGGACTTTGCTATGCTGGTGGAATCTTAGGATTCTGGCACTGGAAGAGAACACAGGAATGATTGTCTGAGCCCTCGCCTTCCTCATCTTGAATGTGAACGGCGTGGGCCCAGTTGGGTTGTTAGCCTGGACAACCAAGACCCAAAGTAGAGAGTGGTATTTGAGGGTCAGCCAATCTCATCATCCTGTTAGGAGAGTTCAAGAAGAAACAGTGAAGTCCATGCCTAACCAAGGGGGCTGGAGACGGTGCCTTGACAGGGGAACCAAGCAGGAGCTGGCAGAAATGAAGGAGAAGCCTGAACCATTGCAACGGGGGTGGGGATGTGTGTGCCTTCCGGGAGGCAGGTCCTGGGGAGGAGGAGGATCAGGCTGCTGCAAACTCCAGGCAGACAAAAAAGAAGAGAAACCTGCTGCCCAGAGATGCTGAGAGAGAATGCTGATGTAGGCACAGATAGCTGGTGGCCAAAAAGCCTGGCCCGGAGTCTCCAGATTTCTCTCTCCCCGTAACTCAGTTGTCTTTGCTGTTCAGTTCACAGGCCTCTGTTTACACCCGTGACATCCCGTTTATTACGGAGAATCTCTGTTTCCTGTACAATTCTTGTTTAAGGTGAGCAGAGGATGTTTTCCTATTCAGGGTAGCCCGTCTCCTCATACAGGACAAGTCGCAGCTAACCTGTGTGTTCCGAAATGCGTTCTTCACGCAGCGCTGCGTTCATGCAGAGGAAATCTGCCAGTCTTCCACTTCCCTTTCTCTGTGAGTTTTAAAGAGGCCTTTATTTTATTTTTGTCTAACGTTTCTCTAACATTAAGGTTAAGTCATAGAAAATGTTCTTATCATCTTTAAAATCATTAGTGTGGATGATATGTGTCTTATTAATGCCAACTTAGAACTTGACATACTAATTTTACACTTATTGATGCATTATGTTACAAAATAATTGGTTCAGGGAAGCCTGATCAAATGTGGATGGAATTTGTACATTTTTTTCTATTTTATTCCTCTGGGAATTTCACTAAAATGAGAGGGATATTAACAATGCAAAAAGAGATAAGAGCATAGAACAAAGATTGCAGGTAAGGCAGCATGGCCAGAGGGGAGATGTCAGCACCCTGGGGAGACAGACTGAGAGGGAAGAAGTGACTCCGCAGAGCGTAGGCCCCGAACCCAGTGTGAGCGGGGGAGAAGCCAGCAAGAAGCACCCCAGTATGTGCTTCGGGGCCCCAGAAAGGGGCTCTGGAGGCAAAGGAGAGGCCCTGGGAACAGAAAGTGGATGGGTTACTGCTTCCTCTTGGTTAATAAGAACTGCTAAATTTCCTTTTTTTTCTTTTCTAATGTTCGCAAAGATTCACTTTACGTTTTGTGAATGAGCCAACTCTCTCCACACACATTCCCTTGGGACAAACTGGGGTTAAAGCTGCTCATTTTGGCACTGGTTTAGTTCAGGAGACATCTGAGTGTCACTGAGCTGAGGGGAAGCAAAGACGTCTGAGCTCACCGCCCTCGTTCCCGCCGCGTCTCAGAATTTCCCTGGGGGGACAGACAGCCCAGCTACTTGTCAACATGAGAGGACAGAGAGGGGAGCCCATGGTCATGGCTGGGGGAGGCCCAGAGGCCTCAGAGAGAAGGGGGTATTTGGATCATGAATGATGAGTGGCTTGGGATGGGGGAGGGCCCAGCGACCCCAAAGAATGCTCCTGGGAATACCACGCCAGCAGATGGTGACGCATGAGCAGTGGGAGGCATTCTCTCAGGGAAGAGGTACCTGTGAGATTGATATTGTGACATCGACATGCAAGGTTGGTTTCTGGCTTTTCACACAGTATGAATGCAGAGCCCCAGAGAAATGTAAGGGTGACATTTTCATGGCAAGCGGGTTACTGTGTCCGTTTTCATTTAGTCCAGGGGCTCAAAGGGATCTTCTAGGATGAGCAGGCTGACAGTCATGGATGGCCTCCAATAGGGTGTCACCCCTGGATATCCAGGTCCTCACCTGAGGACAACTGCACCAACAGAACTGGCAGACATCACCACAGCCTTGAGGGAGGCATGTAGGGCGTGTGGGGAGTGGGGCTTAGTCAGTGGGGCCCATTGGGCTATAACTTTCCATGCTCCTTCACCAGGTGTGGGAGAGAACAGATATAGGAAGACGGTGGCAGAGAGGACGCCCCATCTACCGTAGTAGCTCCTGGGAATCAGGGCAGAGGCGTACTTGGGGTGCCATGCCCGGGCCCATGGTGCTGACCCACCACATAGGAGCCAATGGTGTTGAGTGTCCCCTTCTCACTGGGGGAGTTAGTGACGTTCTTACCTGCTCTGTCAACTTTGCCACTCTAGCAATTAACTGATTAATTTAACAATTGTTGAACAGCTTCCATGTGCCAGGCAGTTTGAGTTCCTCACCTCCTTCTGCACGGGTTCCATGGGTTTTACAAGGACAAGCCCTTTCCTAACTCATCTTGCTAAAAACCTACCCTGAGCCCTGGGTAACACAGACTCCACTCACCGTACCACGTTCGCCAGATTTTATGTTCTGAAAACTTATTCTTTGACTGTTAAGTTCTGAATTTTATTGGCTATTTATAATGATTTATGTTCTACTTACCTGACCATTTGAAGCTACAAGAGTTGTTTCATAAGCATCGTAACTTACCGGCCTGGATGAAGCATCCATCTGTAAAAGTTTCTAGTATTTGCTGCAAATCCAAAACTTAACAAGCACAGAGTTTATTTTGAAATCAGAGCACTGAAACTGGATGGTCTTCAATGTCCGTGAGGGAACAGACTTTGCCCCAGATCCCCCCACACTCTGGACCACAATTTATTATTGTTTAAATCAATCTGACTTTCTGCATACCAGCCTGTACTTTGGGTCATACAGACTTAACCTCAGAACAAAATCACTTTGTTCAATAAAAAACAGGGCCCCTCCAGTCCTCTGGACTACTTTCCATGTATTCCATAAGGAAAAAGGTTTATTTGACTGCATGATAACCTCAAACATAATTCCTCACGGAAATAAACCTGACAAATGCCTTACCCGGCCTGACGCAGAGCGGACTTAACGTCAGCATCTGTGTTAACTGCTGCGGGGCAGGACTTTAAAAGGAAATGGTCTGGGAGAGTGGACCCAAATGCTTACCAACATAGCAACAATATGAAAATCTCCCATTTGAGCACAGTTATTTAACACACATTTTTAATTTTGTTCTTCCAATAGTGCCTCATATGTTGCTACTAAGATCTTTTCCTAGAGTAATGGAAATAACTTCAGTTTTAATTCCCCTAAAAGCAAGGCGGTTAGGAGGTGAGCAGGGCTTTGGAAGTTTCTGGAATGTCTGTGGTTTACTTCTCCTTTCCAGAAAGACTTTAGTCTAGTGGTCCCAGTGTTTGGTGTGACCTTAGAGATTCAAGGGGTGCTTCTTACAGGTCACTGCGTGAACTCGTGTCTGCCCTGGTATAAAATCTAAAAATCTTCATTGGTGGAGGATAGCTAACATGCTTAAGAGAAGTGATTTTATTTCAGTATTTAAACTTTACAGTTGGAAGGTCCAGGCTCTGTCTGTATAGTGTTTTCTCATCTAGAAACCTCTGGGACTGGGCAGTCCGGGTAGAAGCAGTACCTTCTAGAATTGCAGGAATGTCAGTACCTTCTAGAATTGCAGGAATGTCACGGCTTGCTCCCTCCTCACTCCTACCCATTGTATTAGACCTCCAAGGCCCTTCCGGCCCCATGCTAACTTCACCCCATCATCCAGGGGCTCAGAAGAGTGGATGTGCAGTGTTTGGCCTTTTTGTCTGAGAGTAGCATCCGCCTCCCCCAGCCCAACCATCCACACTGCTCAATTTGTTGAGAACTTGTCCTTACTCTGTGGTTCCAGTAAAGGCTGCCATGATCTTTTAGGTACATGAACTTGAGCTCCCATGACCACCACTGACCAGCCTAGAGTTGTTTTTGACCAAGTCTGGGCCAGTCAGAGTCCTGCTTTGGGAACTTCTCAAGCTAAGTCAAAGAAGAGAGTCAGCGCCTTTCTGGACGGCCAGTGGTTGTAAAGCCTCAGGCTGACTCTTGAAGTCTTAGTTTCCTACCATGCGGAGGAAAACGATCTGTAGTGAGAGGTGCTGCTGCCAGGTCAAGAGAAGCAGGAGGAAGTGGGAGAGCCAGAGAACGCTTCTGGCTCCAAGTGCCCCGAGCAAAGTCCTTGCCTTGCTCTCCGCTTGGTCCTTCAGCATTTCCTTGGAGTTTGTTAAATTTCCGCTTCAATTCCGTCAGTTCAAACTGGAATTCTGCCGCTTGCTCCCACAGGAGCCACGTCCAACAGGCCCAGCCGTCCCCCCAGCATCTGAATGACAGCTGTCTCGCACCTCATCTTTACCGTGCCCAATATCAGCCATCTAAGCTGATTAAAGAACCAGTTACTTGTGGTTTAGAGGAAACATAAGAGAGTTGCCACAGACTGTGGAGACACTTGCCTGCTTTATTTTATCAATTATTTACCATAAGATGAGGCTTTTCAGGGTTGGCAAAGGGTTATTAAGAGGACTGGAGATATGACTCAAATTCCAAAGAGGCAGATGAGTAGGGTCCTGCCGTGCCTTAATACCTCTGCTTTGGGAACAACAGCCCTCAACATGTTGCTTACTAAGGTGTTAAAGAAATACGAACCTGAAAGAGTGACTCCCTGTTTACACGTCTTTCCGGTGTGATGATCCTGCTTTCCAGGCATTTCCTGCCTCACGATGCCTGCTGCAGTTTTGCTAAACTGTGTAACTTACATGATGAATACAACTTATTAACAATATCTGAGCCAGACTTTAAGGAATTATACCTAATGATTTTCTCAATCTTGCCTTCCTAGGAGACAGTAACCTTTTAGGGATTAAGAACATTAATCCCCAGGATTAAGAACATTAATACTTCAAATCAAAGAAAGTTTTTAGAAAAAAAGGAATAGGGTAGAAAAG